>MU184109.1:0-22638 GCA_016904865.1 Pissodes strobi | reverse complement strand
CTGAGCCTGAACGCCATTAAAATCGAAAAATATGATTTATCTTCAGCAATTCAGTTGATCCATCATCTGTTAGATTCTTGGATACTCATCTGGATCAGAAAGTAATCTGGTCCTATCGTGTTCAGTCAAAGGATTTAGACTGGTTTTCTGCAAATCAACTGAGCCTGAACGCCATTAAAATCGAAAAATATGATTTATCTTCAGCAATTCAGTTGATCCATCATCTCTTAGATTCTTGGATACTCATCTGGATCAGAAAGTAATCTGGTCCTATCGTGTTGATTCCCTTTCCTCCAACCTGTTCTCGGTTACAAATGCACTGAGAAGCCAAGTCAGTGTTGTCTCTAGTATCACTTTTTCAATGCTCTGAACCAGTTAAGGATATCATATGCACTGTTCGTCTTAGAACATGAGGGGCTTGTTCCAAGACCAACAGTGCATATGATATCCTTAACTCGATCAGAGCATGGAAAACCTGACCCAAGTAGGTCGAAGGCTATTCATGTTATTTTGAAGCCGCCATATAGGGCTTAGTTTTAATGAGTTACCTTTACTTCGTTTTAATTAGCTTTGGTTGGTTTCGATTAGCATAATTTTTCGCAGCTTTGTGGTTTCATCCCTTTTGGTTGATCTGGGATAACAATGCAAATAAATGTTATCAAGTTAATATACAATTTGTTTAAAACAATATTTATTATTCATTGTAATTTGTTTTAAAACCTTTCTACAAAGGTTATACAGTAAAAACTTTTAATAGCGATCACCTTTAGGGAATCGTATTATACTAATCGTCTATGAGGGGTGGTCGTTTAAAGAACAGCTATAGCATCAACTTAATAAAGAAATAAATTTAAATCAAATTTAAGGAAAAACACACTATACAGAATATTATTTGATATTTTATATTATACTGTAGTATAACCTACCCGAGTCAGTTAAACATAGTTGAATGAGATAAGTTGTGCTTTGTCTTTATTTTGTTATTATTATTATTATTATATCTTGCACAATTTTATTTACTCATAATGCGCCCGACGGTAACAAAATTAGGGAAGTTTCAGGGAAAGGTGCATCATGTAAATTAAACCACGGATTCCTAATACACCTAATTTATTAAAGAAACCGTGCCAAAATATTAGAGAAAAACGTGCCGGACACAGCCTGGAATTCACGAAGGGAAAGAGTACGGCAGAGAAACCCTCGATCTAAATTCCTAAGCCAAATTATGCTGTATAACCTTTATTAGTATAATAATTAATTAAATTACTATCTCCCGCTCCACAATTCGTAGTTCCACACTTGTAACAATTCATTTAAAACTGAAGGGGTTATGGTTAGTTAGCCAGACGCCGCTGGAAGGTACTGAGGTCCTGGATTACTCAGGCTACGCAACTAATTAGTTGCAAATTGGGCCAATATCTCTAGAATGATCATTACATTTATAACTAGGATATTCTCCCGTCGGGGTAGGAAATGGTTAGTAGATTCATCAAGGCCCTTGCGTACACTCTCAGTCATACTAAAATTAAAATCCTAGCACGAAAAGACAGCAAATAATATATTTTCTGTTTTCATTTAAAGCATTGTTGTTCACAGCATAAAACGATTTCATTAAATATGTACACAGGTTATGCCATCAAATATGAATTATACATGAGAATAAAAGAAGTACTTGTGCAAATTATGTTAATAACTATATTATAAATTTTACTGACCTATAATGACATGTTAAAACACAGAAATAAACCACAGCGCCGGCTTTTGACTATCTATCCCCGTTCTCGAGCGATACGCTTTCGGATCTCCTCCAAAAAAACCTCGCAAAACCCGACTTCAATATATGACTTGTTTTTCTCTTCTTCTTTCTTTACATGTATATATAGGGTGTTTCAAAACCGAATGTAAAAGCTCTAATGAAATAATATTTTAAATAGGCGGGTTACCTCAATACATATACAATATGTAAAAATGTATTATTTTATGTGTGCTCATGTAAATATTACATATAAGATTGTTACTTCTTGTATTGAAAATACGACTGGGCGCATTTATATGGGAATGAAAGACAAGAGACGCAAAACACGCGACATGCTCAAGTTATCGACGCGCGGCACACGAAGTCACTGAAATTAATGATTCGCTATTCTGTCATTGTGATATTGACTTTATACAGTTTGCTGTTGATGATACGACTACCGCGGACCTTGATCAAAAGCCCGTGGAGGCCCAGTCAAGGACTATAGGCTGGTTTTCTGCAAGTCAACGCCATTAGAACTAAAACATATGTTTTACCTTGAGCAATTCATTTGATCCATCATCTGCTAAGTTCTTCTGGTTCTATCGTGTTGATTCCTTTTCCTCCAAGCTGTCCCCGTTACAAATGCATTGAGAAGCCTAGTCAGTGTTGTCTCTAGTAATAGTTTTTCCATGCTCTGATCCAGTTAAGGGTATCATATACCCTGTTGGTCTTAGAACATGCTCCTCCTCAAGTAGGTCGAAGGCTATTCATGTTATTTTCAAGCTGCCATGTAGGGATTACTGTAGGAATGGTTGTCTGCGGCTGAGGATACTGACTGTTACCTTTAGGTGTTTCTCATAATGAAATGCACTGGTATAACAGTCATTCTAGGTTGGGTGCCTTGATTGATTTTCATACAAATAATAGGTCTAAGTGGGTTTTAAGTTAGCATGAGCCTATACTTTTCTATAAGCTTCCAATTTGTCTGATGGACCTGCCTTTATCCATTTCCAAGGAAAAAATTAAGTCATTTATATTTAGCTGAGTCTGTTTTGTAGTCTTTGTTATATCTTAGATTGTATTTTATACATTTTTGATATAGGTTGATTTATTATATTATTTTAAACTAATGTATCAATATGTTTTTAGTGTTCTTGACTCTTCCTTATTTTTTACTGTACTTCATGTTTTGTTCGCAAGGCAGAAATCGAAATCACTCAGGTTCCTGCGTTATCGGCTTGATGAGATCTATACAGATCGAAACTCCGCTGATATGATTGGCAGAGTGGAGGCAATTTGTTTATGATTGAAACTACCATAATATTGAAACCATCCTCGAACTTTACAAAAGCTGGAGCAACGTGACGAAATTACCAAGATATGTCTTTTTTGATTCTGTCAAAGAGTTTCTTCCCACCAGTGTGGGAACTTTCGAAGCCTCACAGATGACGCCGAATGCTACCTTTTAACCATATGTTTATTCAACTTGGTGTACGGGTACTATCCGGAAAAAGGACAATAAAATGCCCCTTAACAGTTAGCAATAAGTCCGAATGCGGCATAATCGTAGAGGAAGTAAATGAGACGAAGATATTGTAGTAGTTCAGTGGAGTGATAACAGCATAGTAATATTAGCTTTAAGCCTTATGGGCAAGGGTTATATCAGTTGATCGGCCTGAAGCTTTAAAAAAATATAATGAATGTATGGTATCGACACTTCCAAGCAAAAGGGACATTTCCACTACAAAAGGGACCCTAGGAGTTACCATGAGCATTACAAACCGTTTGCTAGAATATAGAAACATGTCAAAGCTAGAAATGTTCCAAAAAATAAATCATAGAGTTGATTACATTTACTTTCAGTGTGAATCCCTGGCAGAATTCGGGCGTCAGTCAACTTCTAGAAAAAGGGGAGGAAGCCGCAGTAGCCTAGAAAATATTCCTTCACCATACGTAAAAGGCCTTCACATTGACAAAATACTCAAAAGCGATGCAAGATATGATAGCATTGATACATTAATAAAAAACAAGCTTTTCTTATATTCTTCTAGCTTAAGATTTCTTTTAGTTTAAATATTAATCAAAGTTGTAGTTAAGACCCATTCATGTACAGGGTGTCCGGTTATAAATGTATCTCCCCTTTAACTTTTTTATTTGCCCTCGTATAAAAAAATGTTAAATATAAAACTTGCAAGGATTTTCATACAGTTTTCTGCGGTGTTACTAGAAAAACAATTGAACATCGAAATTCTACTGTACAGATTAAATTAATGTTTTTTTTAATGGGACACCCTGTATATTCTTCTGTATATCGATAGAGCTCTTTAAGGCGAGTTCAGTAATATAAGGTTTGTTGGTTCTAGCTATAATAGTTACCACGTAAATTGCAAGAATGTCGGGTATCTGATTATTACTGAACCCATCTCCTAAATTATTTATTTGGTGAGCTAGAAAAAAATTCTTCCTTCAGAAGCTTTTCTGATGTTCCATTGTTTTTCTAGTAACACCGCAGAAAAGTTTCTGAAGGAACCTACAACTTTTGTATTCAACATTTTTTTCTAGCTCACCAATAAAGAATTTAGGAGAGGGGTTCAGTAATAATCAGATACCCGACATTCTTGCAATTTACTGGTAACTATTATAGCTAGACCCAACAAACATTACATTACTGAACTCGTCTTAAAGAGCTCTACCGATATCCGGAAGAATATACAGGGTGTCCCATTTAAAAAACAATAATTTAATTTGCACAGTAGAATTTCGATGTTGAATTGTTTTTCTAGTAGCACCGCAGAAAACTATATGAAGATCCTTACAACTTTTGTACTTAACATTTTTTAATACGAGGGTAAATAAAAAAGTTAATGGGGGGTTACATTTATAACCGGACACCCTGTACATGATTTTGGTAAAATAGATGTTTTGTTGCAATTTTTATATAGAACAGTTCTGAGATATCTGCATGTAAACATGTTTTTTGGAAACAATATCTAAAAATCAGGGCTGAAAGTTAATTATTTATAATAATTTCCAGTTTTTCAAATGGGTTACATATTGGTGCGGCGGATTCAATTCAAAAGCTCGGATATTTCGCCACCAAATGAAGTGGCGAATTAAATTTCGTCACGTTCTCAGTTGCTCAACTGAGCGGACGGTCTTAGCTAACTTACTACCGTTTTAAAAGCTGAACATTGAAAAACAAAGGAAACTTGCAGTAAATAATCGCTGGAGTATTTTTCAGTATAGAAGCTAATCTGAATGTGCCTTTTCAACCGCCTCTCCCCTCCCACCCTGAATGAAACAAAAATCATCTAACTGATGTTTTCTTTCTTTTCGCTGATCAGATATTCAAAATAACAGCTTTCCCAGTTAGATTTCCATGAATACGAGCCTTCAAAATTCCCTGCTAGAAAAATCGAATTTAATTTAAAGGGATAAACGTTACTACGCCATTGTATTTAAGTATCAATTTTCACGGTAAACATGAATTCGCAATGGATTCGTCATATGCGCCGAGACGCTGTAGAGCATACGACGACGCGTCGCATTGCTCTCTTTGTGACGTCCGGTTTTAAATTTAGATACGAATCCTTGTGATCTAAGTAATATGGTTAGTAGTCGCCGCTATTAAGAACGGCAACACTTCGAAATTAAATCTTAATCTTAATCCTATGAGTGAAATATTCTTCATTCATGCAACTTTTTGCCTGAAATACGTTTAGTATTTATTATAGTATAGTTCTTTCAGTTTTCAAGCAAAGAGTGAACATAAATCCAATTCAATAAAATATGCTTTTGTGTTGAATTATAAATGCTTTAAGATGAAATTGGCGGTAATAAGCGAAATCTAACTATCGTAGAGGAAAAGCCTAAAATGAATGAAATGATTAGGTTTGCTCTGCATTATGATAACTATTGACGAGAGAATGATTTTTCTATTGTCTTTGATCGAATTTATTATATTTTTCCGCTCTGGTACAACTTTCAACACTCCACACAATATCATCAGTACTTAAAACAATAACACTAATTGCTTCAGTAAGATCGAAACTTCAATATTTAGTTGATTAGATAGTCAATTAAAGCGAAATAAAAATATCGTCAGTGATTTTCGATGTATGGAAATAAACATTTATAAAAAAATTATCATCCTCAGAGCTCTGATATTATTTAAATTCATCCAAATAAATATGCACATTTTACTATCGCAACGGTTGCAAATGTGTATATATAAGGTTTGCATTTACATAACAGTCGTAATATATTAAATTCCATTGCAAATATGGGACACATAACAAGAGATAATCAAAAGTTTCTATGCAAATTGTAAGAAAACACAACTGTTGGAAGCTTTTAGCGGAAGAGTTTTTGAATTCTGCGAGCGTCTTCTGTTGGCTTCGCTTTGGTTGATGTCGATTTTTTTCTATTCAGAATTAAGCCTATATGATTCACACTGTTGTGATGATGAATCGCTTAGCAAATGAAATATTTATTATTCAAAAAGTAAATATGGCTAATCCAAAGACATACATATTACAACATCAGAGAAATAATGAAATTCAAGGTGCATTCTACCAAGAGAAATTACAAAAAGTTAAACATGCGGATGTGTATTTAATTGAAAAGATTCTAAGACGAAAAGGAAACAAGGTGTAGGTCAAATGGCTTGGAATGGATAAAACTCAAAATACTTGGATATTAAAGACTGTAAAATATTTTTTAAATTAAACACTATATTCTGTTGAGAGAATAATATAATATTTTTCTCAGAGTTTGCTAACTAAATGGATTTTGTCATAAATAGGGATGTAAGTAGATGGAGTGTATAAGGCAAATAGAGGGTATTTCCTAAGTACTGCCCAAAAATTCAAGGTGCGCTGTTCCTAAAAACCCCAATCACATAGTAAAATTTTCTATTACACTATTATATGCTCAGTGTGTACTATTTTAATTTAGCAAAAATTTTACGGGTTTGTGTAAATCGAACCTGAGCTTTCTCGGTAATAGCCCGAGGTACAGTAAATATCCTGAAAGCTGATGTTTTGCATTAGGTCCTATTGGAGAGGAAACATTTGTCGTCTTTCAAACTGAATATTTAAGTAATTTTCGCGTTATAATTGCATAAAATGACTAATGAGGTTCACTATTTCGAGTCAAAGTATATACGACCGTTACCAGTTTCAATCAAGGCAGATTTTCGAAGTAAAGCATGATTGTCAATTTGCCTGCGTCTGGCTAGTAGTTTGTTGAAGCATATTCACTGCGTCAACTACTGAAAATGCAATCAACTTAATTGCTTATTAAGCGATTAGCAAATATATTGTCATGTGGCGTGCCCGTGGGGATCGTATTGAATTTACAGCAGTTCTTATATGTTGCTCTTAAACTATTGTAAATGCAATGTGAATTTATATAGTTGAATACACAGCTAAAATCTACGTTAGTGATCAGCCCGACAGGCACGCCACTGGGCAATAGTTCTGCGTTTTTTTATGTCCAATGAAGTGCTTGAGAGGCTCGCCAGAGACCTCGGGTTAGACTTGCCTTTAAGTTATTGTAAGTACAATATGAATTTGGGTCGAATATTCAGTAGTTTAATCCTTTCAGTTACAGATTTTTGTGAAGAAAAGAAGAAATCTGATATATGCTATACTACCTGGAAATACATTTCTGAACATGTTTTATTTAGAAACTTTTTTGATTGGTCATACGGTTTATGATTTATGGCTTGTCCAGTAAGATGGACATACTGGCCCAGAAAAAAAAACCAAAAGCATTTTATTAAAAACTATTTTTATCTCAAAAATAGCATCATTTTGGTTAGTTTTTGAAATTTTCAAAAATAGTTCCGGCCACTCACAAAGCACAGATGAACTTTGCATTTGACGCAAAATGTGCTAGATTTGCCCTTTTAAGTTTCCATTTCACATCTTGTGCTCTCCTTCTTGTCGTCTATGTCGGGCAAGTAACCAGACTAATCGTATCTCTGCTCCAGTATTGGTCTTTGTTCTGGACTTAATTTTTTATAGCTTGGCTGGGGCTCATCAGGAGCCGAAGCTCTTCCTCGTTTAGGTGGTTCTCTGTGTATCCCATAAATCCATTATTTTATTTTCCTGCTCTCCCTGCATCTCATTGTTATGCTCCATTTATGTGTTCACAAGAACCATATCGATAGCATAGGTAATCATAGAATCATCCACTTGTTTGATCGTCTGCAGGATCTATAAATGCTGAATAGGAAATCCAATTTGTTCATGCCGCTTATATTGGAGTTGTAAGGGGTTACATATTCCGGTTGATGTACTTCGATGTAGGATGACCCATATTTTACAAGAACCAAAGTTCCCAATTTTAACAAAATTCGATGCAAGAAGGACTGGTTTGTTGCCGAACCACCTAGTTATCACAACACCATCAACATTTACATAAATTGAAGAACTGAATACGGCCATCAGCAATATGAAAGTCAACCGCGCCGCAGGCGTAGATGACCTGAAAATGGAACAAATAAAAAAATCGGAACAGACGCACTCCAATGGCTGCTTGCCCTTATGAACAACTGCATCACTATTACTACCATAAGCACAAGACAGGACAAGCACGTGTTGTCGCTCTGCTCAAACCTGGGAAAGAACCAAACAACCCCAAGAACTTTAGACCGGTCTCACTGCTGTTCCATACTCTAAAACTGTTCGAATGCGTGCTGCTAAACAGGATCTCTAACACCATAGATGACAAGCTGATCCGAGACCAAGCTGGTTTTAGGCCAGGAAAATCTTGTTGTGGGCAAATCCTAAACCTCACACAATACATAGAGGACGGTTACGAGGAGAAAATGATCACCAGAATAGCCTTTATCGACCTCACCGCTGCGTACGATACCGTTAATCATATAAAACTGATATTGAAAACTTGATATTGAAAACATACGCCCTGACAAAGGATTACAACTTAGCCTCGATTATTGGGACAATACTACAGAATCGACGCTTTTACGTCACTCTCCTGGGCCAAAACAGCAGGTGGCGGAGACAGAAAACTGGGCTGCCCCAAGGCAGCGTATTGGCGCCGTTGCTGTTCAATATCTACACCAACCGATCCATGAAGGGACGAAGCAGTTCATTTATGCAGACGATACGGCAGTCGCCGCCCAAGGTAGGAGCTATGAGAGAGTCGAGGCAAAGCTGCAAGAGACAATATCCTTAGAAAACTGACAGGTGGGTCCTGGGGGTACCAACCTTCAACCCTACGAACATCAGTTCTGGGTATAAGCTTCTCTGCGGTTGAATATGCATCACCTGTATGGGCCGCATTTGCCCATGCCAAACATGTGGACATATCTCTTAACCAGATAGTCCGTATTGTGACTGGATGTTTAAAACCAAATTGTGACTGGATGTTTAAAACCAACGCCTATCAATCAGGTATATACTTTTCTGGTATTGCCCCCCACACATTAAGATAGAAATAGCGGTAGCGGCTGAAAAACAAAACCAGAATTGGACCCCCGACATCCAATATATGGCTGCCAGCCCGCTGGACAGCGACTCAGATCCCGACATAGTTTCCTAAGACGCGCGGCGGCCCTTGGAGGATCACAGGAAAGGGAACGGATCAGTAAGTGGAGAGCGGAAGCCCATAATACTCTTATAGAGCCAAGGGAGAGACTGGCGACTGGACGTGACCTCCCTTATGGCGAATGGAGGACCCTCAACCGTCTGCGATCTGGCGTCTCGAGATGCCGAGCTAATATGGAGAAATCGGGCATGGTGAGGGATGGAGAGACTGCTCTATGTAGCTGGTGCGCAGTGCAGGACCAGAGATGAAGAAAATAATGCAGAGATGAAGGAAAATAATGCACACAGCCGGACTTAATTCTGGCAAACGACAAGGCGATAAACGCCGCTAAACATTGGATGATCAAGGTCAGATTCGGACAAGTAAAGTAAGTAAGTATTTACATCGAAACTGCCTCTTCCCTTATTTTCGAGGTCTTTATCGTTAAGCAGTTTAGGACTAAAAAAGGGATTTACTCTGATGGTGCCAATAGCCAAGATTGATTTTTGGGCTAGGTGTTGAAGAAGGTGGTAGGAACCAAAATAAATGTCATCATATAGCCTGTGGCTCCTGCCATCTATTCTATCAGCTAGTTGCATCACCGTACCAGCTCCTTTTCCAAATTAAGCATATTCATTACTGATTTCAATTAGTGCTTGTCCCCTGATATATGATTAAATCATAAATCTGGCCACTTTGGTCAGCCAGTATCTACAACTTTATACCCCATTTCTATGACTTATTTGGTAATTATTGCTTTAAAATTATCTGCCTCTTGAAGGGACGATTTGTTTATCCGCACATAAGTTATGGTCGTCTCTCACTTTCCATAGACGATCTTCATTGCTTCCTCTCGCCGTCACATCTACCAGATGGACTGTGTTTCTTAATTTCGAAAATCTGTTGAAAGTCATATTTTCCTTCCATATATTCTTGCCCTTGGAATGTCAAATTTCGCGTGGATTTCAAAAGAAACATTTATTTCTTGTTTTGTTGTAGGCGAGAAATGAGCAATATTATTTTGTGTTGCATATAGATTCGTCATCCTTGATATTTGCTGAAATATGGAGATAATGCATGAAAATGATAAGGGGGCTTGTAATTCTTTAGGTTGTGTTTCTTCTGCAGAAACCCATCATATAGGCTTTGTCTCATAAGTGATATTGTTCTTTCAGTTTATCCTTTTCGCATTTGCAAAATTCAGACTCTCAAAAGGCACGTTTCTTTTTCTCTGTCGATTAT
This sequence comes from Pissodes strobi, assembly GCA_016904865.1. Lineage (NCBI taxonomy): Eukaryota > Metazoa > Arthropoda > Insecta > Coleoptera > Curculionidae > Pissodes > Pissodes strobi. The sequence goes on along the minus strand of MU184109.1, from coordinate 12,101 downwards.
CCTATTCATTTTCACTCTTTCTTCTTCATTTTCTGGTTGAAGTGGCGAACTGTTTTAATTATCTCCATTTTTATCTGATTTATCTACATCATCTTGCTCTTCTATATCACTGATATTTTTCAACATTTCAGTTATATCGAAATCTTTGTTGTAGTTTACAAAAAGGTCAGCAATTTTCAATCATTCTGGTCTTCAAAATGACCAAATTGCTATTATGAAGCAGACAAGAGAGCAATTCTTCTTCCGTCAAGGATCTTTACCACGTTTTTCTTGACTTGTTGAAGGGTGATCAGCTAAAATAACTATACTACGCCAATGGCCGTAGAAAAATTTCAATGCGTAAAATTTGAAAATAATACTGTAAATTAAGTCTTTTGAAACCGACGATTTTAGCAATACATATCACAAAGAATTACCCTTAAGAATTCAATTTTTAAATTTTGGATTTATTGAATTGCTTATATTTTTATATATTTAAATTTAGATTCTTACCGAGTCTAAAAACTTTGTATGAAGGCAAAATCAATAAAATTTCAGTTGTTTAATCGAAATCTGCAGGAATAATTTTTGCCAAATTTTATGACAATGGGGTTGAAGTTATTTTTTACCTCAAAAATAGCCGCCCATTTCGAATATGAAATTTTACTTCGCCGAGTAGTAGACTGATAATAGTGATCTAAATAAGCTCCTCCAGAAAATCGCAAAACTTTCTAGTTTAAAACTTTGAGTGTTAATCGTTCAACAACTAATAGATAAACAGTCTAATACAGCAATTGTACTTTTTGAACCTGTCTCGCTTTGAAACTATATCACAAACTATGTTATTGATTGATGATACGAAAAAGCAATTAGGACTCAACATCAACGAAATCCAAACTGTCAGCCGGACCTAAATATAGTACACGAGTAAAACAACTAAACTAACAAAGAAAAAACACGAGTTTGCAGCAGCCATGTTGTCGTTTACAATGGCATTGAAATATTTTACATCTCACAAGTCACTTACGTTCAACATTATTTAAATTTAGCAAAATAAAATTGCATGCATTTCAGTTGCACAAATGTTGAAGAACTCTTCGAATGGGCGTTCGCATTTACATAACTGCATCAGCAACGCTCTATAGAAATAGAATATTATTATTTTATTTTTATTATCCACACTGGACGTATAACACTTATAATTAGAATACTGCAGGATAATACAACGATAAACTTTTCGTGTAGTTTTTTAGAATACAAATTTATTCGATGGAGTTATTACGTATCGTAAATTATGTCCTACTAAAGCAGAAGGAATATGTCATTATATTTTACTCTAATCTCCATGGTTGTAGTAAACTTACGTGCCAGTAAAACTTGGGGCTTATTATGTTGTCCTAACCTATCAGTTTTTAGCCTTAATGACGCCAAAGATATATTATCTGATGAACATCATGGCGATTTTCTCAGAGTTTCCATCACGTAGCCCAAAGTCCCTAGATGTTATCCATTTAAAATCGTTTCACTGACATAGCATCTTCACGGGAACCTTATTGTCCTCATCGCACTTCTCCATTTAAATATTTTTCAGATATTTCGATAAGGTGGTTACATCTTCCAAGGTTGAGCTCATTGACTCATTGAAAATCATTTCACTGACATAGCACCTTCACGGGAATCTTATCGTCCTCCTCACACTTCTCTATTTAATTTTTTTTTGACATTCCGATAAGGTTATTACATCTTCCTTGCCAACATTTAGCAGTTCATGCTGGACTGTTTCAGTCCTACTAATTTCATTATGCTTCGTTAATACATTTTTAAGCTATGCCTAAAAGCTTACTAGAGCTTAAAACATATTTTAAAAGTTAATCGCAAGCTTTTGGATTTGTAATGACTCCTGAGCTTTCCCGGACATGTTCCGCAATACAAACTGATAGAGCTCTTAAGGTCGAAATGAAGAGGAGATTTTAGAGTTTAATGTGTAAGTAAATTTTACGATTCCTCTGCTAAATTTATCATTCTTAGGCACACTTTTTTCAAGCATGGATAATTTTGTTCTTCATATATGCCAATGATTGCTAAAATAACCTATTGAAATAATGTTCAAGAAATTCCATACCAAAAGCTTTCTAGAGTTTAAAAAATATTTCAAAAGCATACTAGAGCCTAAATCATATTTTTAAAGTTAATCGCAAGCCTTTGGATTTATCATTATCCTGTGCTTTCCCAATACAAACTGATAAATCTCTTATGGTCGAAATGAAGAGGAGCTTTAAGAGTCTAGAGTGTAAGTAAGTTTTAGGATTCCCCTTTTGAATTTATCATTCGTCGTTCGTCAAATAATTATTATGACAATTATTGTTAAAATAACCAATTGAAGTAATGCTCAACAGATTCTATTCCAGAAGACTTCTAGGGCCTAAACATAGAAGTTAGAATTAAGGTAAACAAACAACAAGTTCAATTTTTCAAAGTCGAATTTTCTTAGTTTTTCTCGAGAAACAAATAAAAATATTCACACATACTTGTTAATTGATGGCTAAAGATCCTTTTGGAAAGAAAGAATAACAAAAAAGTTGCACGATTGCAAAAATATTTGTAGGATTCAACCTATAACCTAAAATGTCTGGGGCCTGCGATTTTTGCAATGCAGCTGTTATCTTCAAAAATCCTGCTAAAACAAATAAGGCGACTGATGTTTTTGGGTTCCCCTGCGATCATTGTAAGAAAATAGTATGCCAAACATGTGGTGATGTTACAGGGCCAACAGAAATGAGGGCCATATGCCTATTAAAAAGATCATTTCCCTTCTATTGCAAGTCTTGCCTGGTAAATGTAAAGCGAATTCTGGGTCTAATGGATCGTGTATCCAAACTGGAAAGGAGTCTTGATTATCTACAAACCATCCTTCCAACTATGGTCGAGAAATCGGTGACAATCCTGACTAATCCACTGGAAGATAGAATATCCCGCCTTGAGTCTCAAAACAAAGACATGACCTCAGTGATTTCAACAACAGCACCTCTCGAAGACAGAATTTCTCGTTTGGAATCCCGCAACTTGAATAAGTCAAATAGCTTGGACAGTCAGGGTGATTCAAATAACTCATCACAGCCCGCACCTGGAATTGATGTTTTGGTAGAACTGCATGACCGCCAGGCTAGAGGTAACAATTTATTGATTTTTAACCTTCCTGCAGCTGATAATGACTCCACTCAAGTTCAGTCCGTCCTACAAATGCCGTCAAATACCCCTTTCACCCTTTGTCAAGTATCTCGTTTTGGAAAACCAAACTCCAAAAACAACCAACCTGTAAAAGCTATATTAGGATCAGGATATGAGGTAAACACAGCGTTACGGAATGGATATAAACTAAAAAACAAGCGGATCTATATTAAAGCTGATTTAACCCCTGCACAAGGGGAACTTGAGAAAGCAGCAATGGAAGATCTCAAGAGGCGCCGAGACCTGGGTGAGCAAAATATCCAAATTAAATTAGTGAGGGGTGTTCCACAAGTAGTGTCAAAAAAAAAACTTGCCCAGGGGTCAAGCTCCATCAATCCCAAAATCAAACAAGGTGGTAAACAGTCAAAGTTGGATGTTTACTACCAGAATGTCCGGGGTCTGAGGACCAAATTAGAAACCCTTAGGTTAAATTTAGCTGTAACAAAATATCACATAATTGTTTTTACCGAAAATGGCTTGAACGATAGTTACTATACTTCAGAGCTGGATCTTGATGCATACAGTGTCTTTCGATGTGATCGTTCACCCTCTACCAGCACTGCTGAACGATTTGGAGGGGTCTTAATTGCTGTCCACCAGTCAATACCACCTCATCTCATTGAATCGAATGGAGATATTGAACAGATTTATGTCATGATTGGTGGTGGCAGTAACCGGATGATTTTGGGCTGTGTCTACCTGCCACCTAATTCTCCCTTAGTTACGTATGAAAGTTCTAGCTATTACACAGAAGCTCAACTATTCTGAACTATGCATCATGGGAGACTTTAACCTCCCTAAGGCTACCTGGAATATGGAAGACATCTGCTCCAGTGCTCACCATCTTGAGGAGAACTACTTACCTCCTTCTGAAATTAGTAAAATACAACACATATCTGAAGTATGCTCATATCACAACCTATTCCAGCTGAATCATGTGTGCAATGTCAACAGTGTCATCCTTGATCTAGTTCTCTGCCACTCCAAGAAGCCAATAACCCAGCCTGATGTCGAAAAATACCTTTCGGCAGTAGACAACAACCATCCGCCTCTACAGTTCCAAGTATCATTGCAACAAAATAGGAAAAATCCAAGTCCTCAAGGAGATGGGTAATATTACGATTTCAAATCTGCAAATTTTAATAATATAAATAACTACCTAGGCCTAATACTCTGGAAGGACCTTTTCTCGAAAAAGACATTGGATGAGATGGTTGGCCTTCTCTATGATGTGTTGTGTAATACTTTTGATTTATTTGTAGCTGTTAAAAAAATTGCCAGCCGAAAGTTCCCCAGATGGTTCACACGGGACCTAAAACCACTTAGTGTGCAAAAAAAGATTGCACATAAAAATACAAAAAAAACTAGACTACCACTTGACTATCAGACTTTTTCAGATTTACGTTCTTAATGCAACATACATGCTAGAGAGAATTTTCAGGGATACTTGAGGGACACTGAGGCAGCTCTTAAACGAAACCCTAAAGAATTTTGATTCTAGACTGGCTCACTCCAGGGCTCTGGTAGATTACCATCCAATTTTCACTTAAATGACAAATCCGCACCTATGGGTCCCCAAGCAGCTGAATTCTTTGCTGAATACTTCGGCTCTGTCTATAGTGGTCAATATCTGGATTTCCCTGATGAGCCCTCTCTTACTCCACATAACATATTTGATTGTAATATCTCTATTTTTAGCATTTATACAGAATTACAAAATATAAATCCACACAAGGGGCCTTGACCTGATAAAATTCACCCACTCTTCCTAAAAAACTGCTGCTTTGTGCTGTCAAGTTCCTTACACATAATTTTCAATAAATCCTTGCAAACAGGTGTTTTTCCAGAGCTCTGGAAATCCAGCTACGTGGTACCAATTCACAAATCATGCGACTCATCAAATATAAAAAACTATCGTCCCATTTGTACCCTCAACGCCATCCCTAAGATTTTTGAAAACATAGTAACAAAATTTCTTACATCCTGCCTTGAAGCAGAAATTATTTCAGAACAATTTGGGTTCAAGAAAAATTCATCCACAGAAATGAATCTTCTTACATACCAGGGTTTCTTGACGGATGCCTTGGAGGGGGGTGCAGAAGTATACTCTATATACACCGACTTCTCCAAGGCATTCGACAGAGTCAACCATGGTGTTTTAATCAAGAAACTTAAAAAAATTGGAATTTGGGGCACCCTACTTCACTGGCTAAAGAGTTACCTTACTGATAGGACACAGATTGTCCATATCAATAATTTTATTTCTTCCAAAATCAATGTGTTATCAGGAGTGCCGCAAGGTTCACACCTCGGGCCCATTACTCTTTAACTTATTTATTAACGATATTATTCACTGCTTCAAAAACAGTCTCTCCTTGTTATTTGCTGATGACTTAAAACTGTTTTTAAAAATCACTTCCCCAAAAGACTCTCTCGCACTTCAGGAGGATTTTAACAGGCTAACTCATTGGTGCCAATTTAATGGCATGGAACTTAATGTAAGGCCATAAAATTCCACAAGTCTAGAACACCTAGCAACGACATCTATCATATTGATGGCAATCCGTTGGAGTGCGTGGGACAGATCAGAGACCTTGGTGTCTTGCTGGTCCCAAATCTAGATTTTTCTCAACATATGGATACCATAATCAACAGGGCACTTCGGATGCTTGGTTTTGTTAAGCGCAGCACAAAAAAATTGTTGATATCAATGCTATCAAAGTACTATATTTCTCCTATGTCCGCAGTCATCTGGAATATGCTGCATCTGTGTGGAGTCCGAACTATGCCTGCCATGTACACAGACTTGAAGGTGTTCAGCGCAAATTTTGTAGATTCCTTAACTACAGATTCTTTGACAATCAGGAATTTCATTATTTAAACTTCTGCCAAGAGCTCAACATTTCCTCACTATCGTGTAGGAGAAAACAGAGAGACCTCAAACTTTTCCACAAAATTTTAAACTCCTCAGTAGATTGCCCTCATTTATTATCCAAAATTCAACTACATGTTCCTTCACGCTGCACTCGCTCAATTTCTACATTTCACCTGCAATTTCACAGAACCAATTACCATTACCACACATTTATCCCTCGTATCCGTCGAAATGAAGAGGAGCTTTTAGTGTTTAGAGTGTAAGTAAATTTTACGATTTCTCTACTGAATTTATCATTTTAGGTCCAGTTTTTTCAAGTATAGATAACTTTCAAATAATAACTATGACAATTATTGTTAAAATAACCCATTGAAATAATGTTCAACAAGTTCCATACCAGAAGTTTTCTAGAGCTTAAAAAATATTTCAAAAGTTTACTAGAGCCTGAAACATATTTTTAAAGTTAATCGCAAGCCTTTGCATTTGTGACAACTCCTGAGCTTTCCCGTGAAAAAAATGTTCCGCAATACAAACTGATAGATCTCCTTAAGTCGAAATGAAGAGGAGCTTTTAGAGTTTAGAGTGTAACTATATTTTACATTCCTCTGCTAAATGTATCATCCTTAAGCCCAGTTTTTTCAAGCATGGATAACTTCGTTCTTCATATAATTACTATGACAATTATTTTTAAAATAACCTATTGAAGTAATGTTCAAAAAACTCTATACTAGAAGCTTTCTAGAGCGTAAAAAATATTTCAGAAGCTTACTAGAGCTTAAAGCATATTTTAAAAGTTAATCGCAAGCCTTTGGATTTGTCATAGCGACTGAGCTTTCCCGTTAAAAAAAATAGACACTTTCCGCAATACAAACTGATAGATCTCTTAAGGTTGAAATAAAGAGGGGTTTTTGGAGTTTAGAGTGTAAGTAAATTTTACGATTCCTCTACTGAATTTAGCATTTTTAGGTCGAGTTTCTTCAAGCATGGATAACTTTATTCGTCAAATAATTATTATGGCAATGATTGTTAAAATAACTTATTACTTCAATAGGTTATTTTAACAATCATTGCCATAATAATTATTTGAAGAAACTGGACCTAAAAATGCTAAATTAAGTAGAGGAATCGTAAAATTTACTTACACTCTAAACTCCAAAAACCCCTCTTCATTTCAAGCTCAACAAATTCTATACCAGAAGCCTTCTAGAGCTTAAATATATTTTAAGAGTTAATTGCAAGCCTTTGTTCTCGTCATGACTCCTGATCTTTCCCGTTAAAAAAATGAACATGGTCGACAATACAAACTGATAGATCTCTTATGGTCGAAATGAAGAGGCCTTTAGAGGGTAAGTAATATTTACGATTCCTGTACTGAATTTATCATTCTTAGGTACAGTTTCTTTAAGCAAATTATTACTATGACAGTGATTGTTACAATAACCTGTTGAAGTAATGTTTTCTAATTCTATACCAGGAGCCTTCTAGAACTTAAATATACTCTACGAGTTAATCGCAAGCCTTTAGCCTTGTCATGACTCCTGATTTTTCCCGTTAAAAATGAACATGATCGTCAATATAAACTCATAGATCTCTTATGGTCGAAATGAAGAGGCCTTTAGAGGATAAGTAAATTTTAAGTTTCCTGTGCTGAATTTATCGTTCTTAGGCCCAGCGTGGATAATTTTGTTCTTCAAATTATTACCATGACAATGACTGTTAAAATATCCTATTGAAGTAATGATCAAAAAATTCTATACCAGAAGCCGTCTAGAGTTTAAAAATATTTAAAGAGTTAATCGGAAGCATTTGGATTCATTATGATTCTTGATCTTTCCCGTAAAAAATGGACATGGTCGACAGTATAAACTGAAAGATCTCTTAAGGTCGAAATAAGAAGGATTTTTTATAGAGTAAGAAAATTTTACATCACGTAGTAATCGTCCAATAGTGGCGAGTAAAATTTCAAAATACCTTCATCGAAAATCCACCAACGTCACTCTAAACTCCTCGACCAAAATGTGCACCTGCTTCCTTTACATTACATTACATCAGAGAAGTTCCGTTTGGAGCAAGACGAAAAGGAGAAAGAGAAAGGGAAATGAAATGGATTTCTAAATGAAGAATATTGTAGAAAAAAATCACGAAAACAAAAACTTAAAAAACTACCGAAAGGAAAACTCAAATTAAATATGCTTCAAAGAAGATAGTTGAGTTTTTCATGGGCCAAGTTGAAATATCAAATATAAAATAAATTTCCTGAGAAAGAAGGACAGCGGTTTTGTTTTTCAAATGGTTGTTTTCAAGGACCTAATAAAATTGTGCTAAAACTATGCACACTAAAGATAAAACAAGCATAGCTCGTGCAAGTTCCATTAAAAAAGATTTCTGTAGATTTAACTGGTTATAATATATTTTGAGTTTATAGTTTATGGAAGATATAGGTTTTTATGTACTGCCATATTTTTTTACTTTGTCCATAAATGCTCCTATAGTGCTCATTGGAGTACATTTGGACATTTGCAGCAATGCTCTAGATCAAAAACATATTTTTCTCTGCTTAAAACATCTTAATGTTCTCCCCTAACCGATATCAAACCATATTAATCAGGTAATGGATAGATGCATATCAATCTTGTTTATCTTCCGGTTGAGTATTTATCAAATTTCGTTATTCAGAAAAGTACTGAATCTTATTGTACTATGTAGAGAACGTAAAATCTTTCATTACTTTAAGTGAGTTAAGCAATTTAACCTTCATAGTTCAAATAAGTTCTAGTTTAAGAATCTCTTTAAAATTTAAAGTCGCGTTTTACGACTACAGGGAAACTGGGAGCCATAAATGGACATTTTTAATAACTGTTTTAAAGTTGAGTTGCAATAATTGATGAATTTGAGAAGAATAGCAAAAATATGCAGTATTATGTTAGCTAACTATGAACTATTTATGCAATTTTAGATGCGAATAGAGCAAGAGATATTCGGACTTTAAAGAAACTTAAACTCTATGTTAATTCCTGTTTGCCTTCGTGTTGATCATAGGGAATTAGCTCAAGGTAAGACTTAATAGAATCCTGGGCCAAAAAGTGAATCAGAATACTTCCAAACAGCGATACATTTTATAAATTAATAATCGGGAAATTACAGGGTCGAATACCAAAAGTAGATCACCAATATGTTAAAGAATCCAAACTATGGATCTAGATCTGAAACAATGAGAACCACGCAACGAAGCGTTTTGAAGTTTTGCTAATTTGGTCCAATCAAAAACATTTCTTTTAGGATATATTATAAAGCTCACATCGCATAAGAAATCTTTGATCTCGAGTTATATCAGAAAGGTAATGTGCTTACAAAATTTTATCAAAGTTATCGATTCAAACCCATATTCCTCCAGAATTCTCAATTTCCTAATAATACTCATCTTCTCATCTTAAAGGAGAGAATTCTACGGGAAATCGGTTAAAATAGCATTAAGTGCTAGTAAACTAGCACAAACAGCGAAAATAAACACATTTCAAAAATCTTATAGACCTTATTATAACATTTCAAACACCAATGCTTTGTTTCCGATAAAAAAGGTGTATCTGCTGATCTAGCAAAGGAATTCATCGATTACTTGCGAGGTATTTGATACGAATTCATATAATTATTTATAGTTAAGCACGTATGTTCAATGCAAACAGCACTCATCTCTAACCTTAATTTTTATCCTTTTGTTTCGGCTTTTGGCTAAATCACAACGAAATCACAACAAAAGAGACACTTCATCACTAAATAAATACTAAAGGACGGAAAGCGGGATTGAGTTTAGCAGTGTTCGGGTTCGCTTGACACCTATATTGAAGGTCCGCGTGTCTTATTTTAGATCGAGTGGTTTAAACAGTTCGTTCGTTCTAGTTTTTCGGGAATGGGTGAAAATATTCACAACGGGAACACCAGTGGAGCAGTCTGAACGGGGGCCGGAGATGCGTGGGATACGTGGCAAAATTTCAAATTTTTGAAAAAAAATTGTTTTAGAGCATTGAATTAAAATGGTAAACAGACGACTCATAGAAGTTTAAACTTGATTTAATAGTTGAACTAATTGTGAATTTAGATTGGTTCATCAGCTCTTCAACTTCATAGTTTGATAAAAGTTGTTCGTTTTGAAATCGATTTGAGCTGAAGCGATTGAAATGAGCGAAAGTCTGATTTGCCTGTTGAATTATCATGAATGTCCATTTTGTGGCTTAGTTCTCTAACTTCCTGCAAATAAACTCATTAATTCAATCGAGCTGATCTAAGAAAACATTGAAAAAAATTTTGATTGAATTTGAATAAATGCATTTTTATCTCTGGGCCCATAGTACAATATGCATAGAAATTTGACCTTCAGTTTTTGAAATTCATCTCAAATTAATTCATCAATTTCTAGTTTGACAAAAATACTTTCATTATGCAGTAATGAATTGAGTTGTTGTGCAAACGAGTGCGTGAAGTTAAATTCTGATCTAAATATTGTAAATATCATCAGTTTTCACTTTTCGTTTTAGGTCAATGAATCAAGAAACTTTAAAGACCGATAAGATAATATTTGACTATTTGACTTGAAAGAATTATAAATATAAATTTTTCCTTCAATTTTTCAAATTAAATTATTAGTTCGTAATTTGAAAAATCTTTTCATTATATATATCAAGGAATTAAATTGTTTTAAGTATTTTCAGATGAAAATATTTGATTTAATAATTGAAAGTATTATGAATTCAAGTTTGCTCTTCAGTTCTTAAGCGTTTTGTGAAATTAATCCATCAATACAAAAAAGATTTTGTGGAGAAAATATTTGATTTAATGATTGAAAGTATTATGAATTTAAATTGGCTCTTCAGTTCTCAGGGTTTTTGTAAAATTAATTCATCAGTTTATAGCTTAAAAAATATCTGCATTGTGTTTCAATGAATTAATTTGTTTAAAAGACGAAAATATTTGATTTAATAATTAAAAGTATTATGAATTTAAATTTGCTCTTCAGTTCTAAGGCTTTTTGTGAAATTGATTCATCAGGGCATTATTTAAACAATCTATTATTTATGTTTCAATGAATGAATTTAAATCTGCTCTGCAGTTCTCAAGCTTTTTGTGAAATGAATTCATTAGTTCATAATTTTTCTATTCATTATGCTGAATTAAATTGTTTAAAAGATTTTGAGAAAATAATGTTTGTTTTAATAATTGAAAGTGATGTATTTAAATTTGCTCTGCAATTAGCAAGCTTTTTTGTGAAATTAGTTCATTAGTTCATTATTTAAAAAAATCTATTCCTTATCTTTCAATTAATTGAATTGTTTAAAAGATTCTGATAAGATAACGTTTCATCTAATAATTGAAAGTGTTATGAATTTAAATATGCCCTGCAATTCACAAGTTTTCTTGTGAAATTAATTCACTAGTTCATAATTTAAAAACCCTATTCATTATGTTTCAATGAATTAAATTATTTATAAGATTCTGAGAAGATGTTTTATTTAATAATTGAGAGTGTTATGAATTTAAATTTGCTCTACAGTTATCAAGCTTCTTGTGAAATTAATTCATTAGTTCATAATCTAAAAAATCTATTCATTATGCTTCAATAAATTAAATTGTTTAAAAGATTTTGAGAAGATAATGTTTGATTTAATAAATGATAGAGATGAATTTAAATTTGCTCTACAGTTCGCAAGTTTCTGTGAAATGAATTAATCAGTTTATTATTTAAAAAATCTATTCATTATGTCTCAATGAATTAAATTGTTTAAAAGATTCTGAGAAGATAATATTTGATTTAATAATTGAAAGTGTTATGAATTTTAATTTCAGTTCTCCGAGTCCTTGCAAAATTAGTTTATCAGTTCATAATTAAAAAATCTGTTCATCATGTATAAATGAATTAAATCGTTTTGAAAATTCTGAGAAGATAATCTTTGATTTATTAGTCGAAAGTATTTTGAAATTAAATTTGCTTTTCAGTCTTCAAACTTTTTTCAAAATCAATTAATCA
>MU184108.1:157152-218728 GCA_016904865.1 Pissodes strobi | reverse complement strand
ACTTTTTATTATCTTATGGCGAGCTAAAGCTAAAACAAAAAAATTTCTCCTTTATAAAGCAGGTAAAATAATTCCGCTTCGTTAAGGTTTATTCTCCTTTTAAATTTAGATGAAAAGATTGAGCTTTATGCTTAAGATTATTTAGATTTTCGTCTTAGTGGACTTTTTGCCGAGCAAATAAAGCCCTTTATTTTGTTTGAAAATACATAACTAAGGATTGAAAATCAGTATTTTGACATAATGAGAATCACATGTAAGATATATGTCTCGCTACGGCATTACCGTTTTTTTTTTAGGTTGGTAACAGTATTTGTTCTAATTGTATTTTTTAATTGATTTATTAGCTATTTATAACCTGCATTTTAATGAGATTCATCAAGATACAGATCTTTCATTAAGTTACAGCTTGATTTATAGCAAATTAAAATTAATCAACACAACAATATTCCGTCTATATCAAAGATTGCCAAGACCATTATAGATTTTAAATTTATCTATTTTAACAGTGAAATTACTGAGTAAGTTTCAAATCTTAGTTGAACTGATTTTTCATTATCATAAATGATCATAAAAATAGTGTATGCGACTTATATTTGATGTCAATTAAAACACTTGCATAATTCTCATATTCGTGTCTTAATAGCATTGCACAAGCTAGTGCATGCTTGCCAAAAGTAATCCAAACCAAAAACATTATTAATATATCGCTCCTACGCTTTATTTATACTCGTTTGCTTTGGTTAGCTTTTGTTAACTTAGACTAGTTTATGATAACTCGAGGGCTTACCCCAACTAACTAAAGAGAAGTATTAAAACTCAGTATTAATATAGCACAGAAACGCATAAAGCTTTTCTATGATCAAATAATACTAAAATGCTTAGATTAGTCTGAACTTTTAAGATTTGTAGATTCCTTTGAAACCGAAACATTATTTATGCATTTTACAAGAAACAGGCACGGCCAGCAAAACAAAATTTATATAATATAACTTCCAACCAACCACTGGTGAGTAGTACACCACTGCATTTTGAAAGTTGCGAAAAAGTTTAGCCATGTTTTTTATCAAGCTTAAGAATTTAAGGACGAAGGCTAAGGACGAACCTGAATTAAACTTTTTTCAAGTAGTATTGTTAAGAAAAATGGCGTTTTCAATAAAGAGCAAGAACGTTATACGGAGCATTGATTCTCAGGAACCTCTGCAACTTTTAACATAAAGTACCCCAAGCAAAATAGTGTCAAGATAATCTCCTGAAAAGAGTTATCAATCGTAGCAAATATCGAATAACTCATAGAATGCAATGCAAATGGTGGTCAATGTACAAAAAAAAGGTTAACATAGATAAGGCAATGAAATCGGTAATTTAGACAAAAAACTGTAGCAATAATTACCTCGTTTTTGACGGAAGGTGGCTAGAGAGTCGACGGTCTCGATCTTGTACGACGAACTCGGAAAGCCTCTAGAAATATAAGGAAAAAGGGCCATTAGCATCATGGCGTCCACGTGTTTCACAGGAAATAGAAAAAAATTAATTCCAGAGAAAATGCTTACCTAGGGCAGTATTTAAATCCCGACAAATCGGTCGTGTCAAGACACGAACTAGAAACCAACACAATATCCCAATAAGGGTAGTATAAAATACAACAAACCTTCTTTCACCCCGAAGGGTATTTCTAGAAGAACTCTCTATTCGTTTCAGTCAATTTGCCTTTCCACTACCACGAGATTTAAAAAAAGAACGTCGAAACAAGAAGAAGTGATAGAGCTGAAAATGTCAAGTGATTCGATACGAGGAATATTTCTAAGATAATAAGCGACTTAGTTCTCATTTATTATGGTGGTAAAATGACGGCGAAAGCCACAATGAATGCGCTGAAATTAAATTGTTCAAGAAATACTTGAAAATGTTCCCAAACGAAATGATAAACTTTTAAAAATCTAAATCGACAGCAGCAATTATGGGAAATAACACATTCCTACTACCCAGTGCCATCAACAGTACCAACCGTATATTGCTAGAATTGCAGCAGGCCGCGTGGAAAGATAAATATAAATATCTGAAACCAGCCAGATCCAGAGGTCTCAAAAAGTTTTATCAGAAGTTGTCAAAAGCTATGAAATATTTAAACCGAAAATAAAAAATTAATTTGACGGATCCAGTGAAGCTTAAAAGCAGGTTTTATTAACACAATTCTTAAAAATATAGAACGGTTTGCTGGCCGTTCTACGGTAATGTAATATAAATGAAGCAAAGTTATACTAATAACATAATATCCTCTCTTAGTGATTTGATCAAAGCTAAGCGATCTGTGGTTGGCTTATCAACTAAAATAAATATAGTCACAAAGTTCCTGAGGGCTATAAGAGAAAGAGATGATTAAAATAGCTACTCAAGGCCACAACAGTGTTATAAAAGCTAATACAAATATATCGTTAACCTATATTTAGAATAAAATTAATTTACATTAATAAATCATAGTCATAATCATAATCATAATATTTATTCATGCCAATAAAAAAGATTTTACACACGTCAAAGTAGAAAGTCAAGAGTTCACAAGTTACTCTACTTAATGCTAAATTCTAAAACATATTTCTTATAAACAAAAAGAGAAATACCTACTAATATAAAATTTAGAATATAAAGTGAAAACAATGTTGCTTTACACTGACTCATTAAAATACGTAAAAACACACAGCTGACACGTTTGTCAATAAAAGGAACAGATACTAATTTAAAATATTGAAACAGTCAAATAAATGAAATGACAAACAGTACAATGCACATTTAAAGATCATAAAAATCGATGGTTTAAAAGCTCCTCATGAGAATAAAAGCTGTAACCTAATAAAAAGATTTTAACACATATTTTAAAATTATTTAAAGGCAGGCCCCTTACTTCATCAGGAAGAACATTAAAAAATTTAATGCCCCAAAATCCCGGACCATCCTGACACCTTTCCAAACGGCGGTAGAGAGGCACCAAGTCGGTTCTATGCCTTGTGTTATACTCATGTATATCCTGACGGGCTGCAAAAGACTGAACATTTCTTTTGACATGGAGCAAGTTCTCCAAAATATACTGGGAATGCAAGGTAAGGATGCCAAGGTTTCCAAAAGCTGGTCTACAGTCCTCCATATATGTGAGCCCAGCAAGCACCGTAATGGCCCTTCGTTGAAGGGCAAAAACACGCTTAGCATCAGCCGCATGACCCCACGCCAGTATACCATAGGCCATGTGGGAGTGAAAAACAGCAAAGTATGGGGCCTTGAGCACCTGGTGAGACACCCCGTCGTTAAGACCCCGAAGCAGATAAACACCTTTATTAAGCTTTGAAGTTAGCTGGTCGAAGTGATGATTCCAAAGTAGACGTTGATCTAGATTTACCCCAAGAGACTTTATCGCTTCTGCGTCCCAAATCTCTCATTGAAAAGATGATTCTAAGTGTCTTATCTGAATTAATCAAAAGTCTATTACTGCAGAACCACTACTCCACATTCTCCTGTGCCACCAGAGAACCCTCCAAGGAAGCTGTCAAAGAGTCAGACCGAAAGGACACTGTGGTGTCATCAGCAAAGAGAGTGCATTTTGCTGCTGAGTCAATAAGTGGCAGATCATTAATATATACTAAGAATAGTATGGGCCCCAGGATTGATCCCTGGGGCACACCAATTGTTATGTCACCCCTTACTAATGTCACCCCAGAGAGCCTCACAGACTGATGTCTGCCTTCTAAATATGATGTTATAAGTTGAAGGCTTGATACATCGAAGTTGTAAGCTTCCAGTTTCCGGAGAAGAATTCCATGATCGACACAGTCAAAAGCTTTGCTGAGGTCGCAGCAAAGAACTGTATCATACTGCAGACCCTGAAATGCCCCAAGGATATCAGACACCAAATCCAAGATTCCAAGGACAGTATTCTTATCCTTTCGAAATCCATACTGGCATTCAGTGAACAGGTTGTTCCTTTCAAAAAATTCCACAATCTTCTCAGCCAGACACTTCTCCAGGATCTTTGACACTATTGGCAACAAGGATATAGGCCGGTAGTTTTCAGGTTTATCTGGAACTCCTTTTTTAAAAAGAGGAACAACCAAAGCTTCCTTCAGAGGGGTGGGAAAACATGCCTCTTGAATGCATAAGTTTATTAGCTTAGTTAAAAGGTATATAATTTCGTTTTTACTAGATTTCAACATTTTAACATTTATTCCAAATATGTCCTTACTGTTTTTGTTTTTAAGATTTGATATTGCATCTCGGACTTGAATAAAGGAGATTTCAGAGAATGAAAAGATATTATTCGTCTCAGGAATAAGAGATATGGGGTCAACATCTGAATATGGCATCCCCGATACAATTTCCTGTCCAACACCCAAGAAATAGCGGTTAAAATCATTTACAGAAAGGTTACACAGGACTCTTTTTAATTTTATTCCCACCAAACTTGTCTATAACTTGTCACATAGTTCGACTAGGATTACTTGAGGAATTAATTAGTCTGTCATTAGCTTGGACTTTGGCAGTTCTGATTGTTTTATAATACCTGGCTCTGTACTGAATTAGTTCATTTTTGGCATACTCTCCCCCATACTGTCTGTGCACTGCTGAAAACCAAGCTGTTCTCTCATTCTTTTAAGCTTAGCAGTAAACCATGAAAGGTTAGTAGATTGATCTGACCTGACCAAGTACTGCCTCTCTGGAAAACATCTTAATCATCCTCTAAAATTTTAATAAATATTGTGAACTTACACTCAACAGGAGTATCAATTTGTGATACAAAATCCCACCGAGTATTTGAAATGATATTGTGAAAGTTGAAGAGGCCTCTTTGTGTTACAGGCCTACAAAGCTTTTTGGTATGAAGTATACTATGTGACACATGCAATGCGAAGTCCACCCGATGACCATCATGATCTGAGATATTTGGCCGAATGACCAAAGATGCTAGTATTTGGATATTAGGACTCACAAAAACATTGTCTAAGTAGAAGCCCTGCCTAGTTGCAGCCTAAAACAAATGTTGCAAACCAAAGCCTCCCAGGGTATCACACAGTGCCACCACCGTCGGTTGTACCAAAATGCACATTGAAATCTCCCGCCAGCAGCACGTGTTTAGCAATATTAAGCTTATTTGCATATACTCTCCAAGGCCGTCAAGAAGGTGTCAAAATTTCCCGACGGGGATCTATAGACAGACACAACATAAAGATCAAGCCTCTCGATAAATACCAAAGAGTATTCCAAACACATTTCAATATTAAAATCCAAATTAAAATTATTACTAACATACTCTGAAAATTTATTATTTACAAATATAGCTGTACCTCCTCCTGTATGATGAACCCTGACCGAAAAGGCCACCAACGTAAATCCTTCCAGTTGCATGGCTTCCATTTCAAGGGATGTCACCCAGTGTTCAGTAATACATAGAATGTCTATGTCGTTGTCGGTGACAAAGGCTTCTAGCTGCAAAGATTTATTGCGTAGAGACCTTACATTTATGTGAAAGACTCTTAGCTGAATCTCTGAGTTCCTAATTGAACTATATTTTAAATTATTGCCTGCGACAGACGCTGCAGATTCTGAAAATGGTTAATCACAACACCTCTTGGCCACAGATCTGGAACCATGTATAACTATTTATCTTTACTGGGAACAGATAATCTAAAAGAGCTCCTAAAAGTCTCTTTTGGTTCTCATCTTTACGCATGATGACCCATGCAGATTTTTGCTCTCCAAATACTGTACTATTGTCTCACCCTGAACATCAGGAGCTAATCCCGAGACAAAGAGAAAGCTGACAGCGGAGGCAACTTTTAAAATGGAATTATTGTCATTATTCCCATGCAGAGGTTCTAGACGATTACTTTTTGCGGCAGATTGTCGATTATTTTTCTTTTGATATGATTTTTTGACTTCTATCCATTTATTTTTGTTTACATCCCCCTCTTTCTCTTCTTGAAATACCTCATCGTCATCGACAATTTTGTCGTTTGACAGTTCTTGTGCATTTAAACTATTGGCTAGATTTTGGGTTCTTGGGACTTTTTGTGTTGATAACGCTTGTGCATTTGAACTACTGGTCGGATTTTTGGTTTTTAGGACTTCGGCACAAGAAAGCGGAGTTTTTGACAGTTGCCTTGTGCTTTTTTTACGCGCAGCTGGAGATGCAACATTTTGCTGACCAATAGTGTCTTGCGAAACGATGGCAGTTGACGCCGGCGCACATGCTGAAAATGACGATGCAATATTTTTGTTTACCTTTTCAGAAACATTGTTTTTCATTAATTTTTCTTCAAGAGACATGATTTTTTCCTTCAGTAGCTGATTATTTTCTTCCAATATTCTGTTCTTGCTTTGTAGTTCGTCGACTAGAACTGGGAAAACATCCATTTGAGAGACATTCTTTTTGGAGGTTATCTGATCTTGCTCCTCCGATTCGTGGGCACAAACGGCGCTTTTCAGCCCCGCCGCCTGACGAAGACATGCTGGATGGAACACTAAACTGCACTTTTTGCACTTTGATTCACTTTTTACATCTTTGTTGCAATGTAAACTAATTTTTTTCAATTTTTTAGATGCAGCGTTAGAATCGAACTTTTCATTCGCCGCCATCTTGCAAAATGCGGCAACCTTAAGCTTATTGACAGCAAATCGAATCAATAAATTTAGAATTAATTAACCGAAGAGTATTGACCTCTTTTTAATAATTCTTACCGCAAAATACAGCATTTTTTCGCAAAATGCAGCTTATAAAATTAAATTTAAAAATATTTTACACTGACCAAATCGGACTGTTACAAGACCGTACAGAAAAAGACATAGCGGCAAGAAAATCTGGACCAATAGAAAAATATTCAATAGCAAATTCGAAAACGGAGGTAAAACAAAGAAATTTTATTATAGAGAATGTTTATGAAGATGGAGACGAAGACAAAATATAACAATAAGGCTTTATATGGCTAAATTGAAATAAATTGCATCGTGTTTATATATAAGTATATTGGATGAAATAAAGCTAAGTCGCGGAATAGCAAGGCTTCGGTCTATTGATTCCGCTATGTCAACAATAAATCATCAACGGCATTTGAATTTTAAATTACCGAGAGATTTATTTTATCTTGGACAAATATTTGTTCGCTGGTTTGCTTCCAGATTCAATCCACTAACTGAATTTAAGTTTTGAAACTTTCGCTGTACTTCTTCTCGAGTAAGACTGAAAATCGAATTCGTATTGCAAGCGATCCCAATAGACTCCAAGATTAATTTTACAAACAACATTATTGAGGATGAAGTATTGGTATTTCAGGCTCTCATATAATTTCAAATTTTATTTATAGATAAAAATTAAAGTGATTCTTATTATGGGACTGCTACCAACCATCCAATGTTTAAGAATCATCATATGCGAGTGATTCGCTAAACCTGTACCATTAGTCGTTTCTACGAAAGACTGTATAAGGAGAAAATCCATTGCATAAAACTGCATGGCTATGTCCGTTACATAAACCATAAAACCCTGCAGACTTATTCGGGATCATCAATTACTACTGTACACATAACTACGACTATGAATCATATAATTTATCTCCGTCCGAATTGTAGGTCAAATATATTCCTGACTAGGGCGTATTATATGAGTAAAGATCGGGAGAAAAATACAACGTGCTCAAGAATTTAATAGAATAGTTTAGATGCAGTAAATCAACACTATTTAGTCCTAGACCTCATTTAGATTTCAAATTATCGTAAAATTGAACCAATTTGATAAATCCAAAAGTCTCTTATGTTCTCTAAAAGTTATATTATTTGATGCTCTGATGTTCCGAAAGTTTATTGTGTACTACTTTAATGCATAAACTACTAAATAAATATTACCCGTTCCTAAGTTTGAAGTTGAACTTGCAAAATATTATATAAATATTAAAGATAAATTATAAACAACGTGAGCATTCAACGAGAGCGATTATGAACCTTAAACATGCAACATTCAGTACATTTTATCATATAAAAACTCTAGCGGACCATCAGTTCGGGAGACTTTGTGGCTCACCTAAAACCAGCTCCTGGGCTGTCCACATGGGCGCTTTAAGGTTCTAACCTATCCTTTTCCCTAACCTGAAGTTGGCTTGATCACATGATCGTGAAGTTCGAGGGTTACCTATCCACCAAAAAGCAAGAGGATCAGAATGAAGAAGTAAATTTTCAGTAATTATAATTTAAAAATACAAGTATCATACCTTATAATAGAAAAAAATCACCCCTATGCGAGGAACAAGGAAAAAATAAGCAGTATATGCAGATATAGAGAAATGTAGCTAAAGTATAGAGTTACAAATTTAAACGCAAAGTGTTGGGCGTTGGAATAAGTGAAAAACTGAGGAGTAAAATGGAGAAATAAGTAACTAGCAAATAGAGTTACCGTTGTAAACGCAAGTGTTAACGATAAGTACCCTACTGGGTAAATCGTATAGGTGAAACACAAAGGCGTGGACATAAAGCATAGTTGAAATCATATAAAACTATTATCTAAGGTACATATAGAAACAGTAACTAGAAGAAAGCAGCTTAAATATAAGAAGAAACCAGCAACTATAAAGAAACAATACACTAGGGGAATACGACGAACTGGACCAAGGGATGGAGGAAAGCAAGAAAAAAATCACTAAGAAAAAAAACGTAACTAAGTAATTAAGAAGCAACCAGAAACTAAGTAAACACAAAGAAGCCAAAAATTAAGTAAAAAGTAACCAAGAAACTAAGCAAATACAAAGAAACGAGACACTAAGAAGATATCAGAAACTAAGCAAATAAGTAGAGGAAATTAGGGAATAGAAATCATAAAAATAGGACAAATATGTTAGGAATATGGAAATAGAATTTGGAACGCGAATGTTGATGATAACTATCTGAGATAATAGAGAAAATCATAATGCAAACATGTAGGCGTCCAAAGTTACATGAGAAATAGAAGGTTGATATAAAGAAAAATGGAGGAATAAATAACTAGAAAAAGTTATAATTTTAAATGCAAGTGTTAACGATAGTACCATATTGGGCAATACAGAGAAAAAAACACAGGCAAGAGTAAAAGAGTTATAATATTGAAAGTAGAATATTGAACGGAGAAGCTAGAAAGCGAAATTATCTGCAGGTCGCATAGGGAATATCGTAGCCAACTGTCGCAGATAAGTACCTTATAGGGAAGATCATAAGTCAAACACTTGGGCAACATGACGACCTAGGATATGCAATTAGAAATCATATATGGATATAGATAAAGTTATAAGGAAAATATATAAATTCAAAACAATACTCGAATTAGAGGTCAAAGTTTGGTATAAAAAGCTGTGCAGCAGCCCATACGGGCAGACATTGATCTCCAGTGCGAACTACAGAAAGGGAAAAGCGCCTCTGGCAGATCAAAGCTCTCACTTTAAAAAAGACCTATCAGTGCGAACTACCGAAAGGGAAAAGCCCCTCTGATCAGGCACGTTTAAAAAAGACTTATCAGTGCGAATTACCGAAAGGGAAAAGCTACTCTGATCAGGCACGTTTAAAAAAGACCTATCAGTGCGAACTACCGAAAGGGAAAAGCCCCTCTGATTAGGCACGCCTCAAAAGTGAATCAGTGAAAATTAATAACGCCATAAGAAAAAGTGCTATTTAAATTAACTATATATAAAAAGTAAACTACGTAACTAAATATTCAACCAGACCAAATAATCTATCCGCCCGTCAATCTAATTGTAACAGCCCTTCAGGCTAGCTCCCGCTCGCTCTCTGCTGCTAATGTGGCAAGTGGTGGAGGAAGCCATTTCGACCCCCGTACACAGGACACAGGACCAAGAACTCGTCGAGGAGATACGCTTTTTCCAGATAGACCCCTGATCCAGCTAAAAATAACATTTTGCATCAATCCAAGCCGTCTATATTTTTTTACAGCCGTGGTGACCCACGAGATTGTCTTCTGTACCAGTTTTCTCTGAGATTTTTTGGAAATCATAACAATTCGCCTTGTTGACCATTTGGTGTAAGCACCAGTATTATATTGCCATCTTCTTTTAAATAAATCTTACAACTAAGGTCAAGCATAATACTTAATCTGCACATTTAGTCATCACATATTATCAATACTTCTAATAGTTTGGATCATAAGAAGAATAAGAAAAATCAGTACAAGCATAGAATGGACCAATGGACCAGCACATCACCAAGCAATAGTCAGAAAGAAGACCGAGAGGTCAATAATGAAGCAAAGCAATTTCAGTTAATTATGCGAGGGGCAAAAGACGCAATGGCAATATATAAGAAAGAGAATAACCAACAAAAAATTAAGTGTAGTGCCATTATGGACAAAGGGGCGTACACTTAGAAGAACAACTACTAGCAATATTTGGTGAAAAAAGTTGCGTGAAATTAAAATTTTAAACAGGCGCAACAATGACAAATACCTTAGATAATAGAGACAATAATAGTTAGGCAGGGGAACAAGCAAATAGAAAATGAAGAAGAAGAAAAGAGAAGACGTTTTTAAGAAGTAAGAAAGAAAAGAGAAGCTAAGAAAAGAGGCATATAAAGAATTTTGAACCCAACTGTCTCAGATAAATACCTTACAGGGAAAATCACAAGTCAGACACTTGGAAAGCAAAATATACGAGGAACTAAAATATGAAATTAGAGTTTCATAAAAAGTATATATAAATAGACAATATACGAGGAAAGGTTAAACTAGTATTCAGATGGATATCGATAAATATAGAGAAAGTTATACAATACTATTATCTAAAGTACAACCGTAACACAAACTATGTAAATACAAAAAAATATATATAAAAATTAAGTAAAAAGTAACCAGAAACTAAGTAAACGCAATGAAACTAGAAACTAAGTACGAAGTAACCAGAAACTAAGTAAATGCAATGAAATCAGAAACTAAGTAAGAAGTAACCAAAAACTAAGCAAATACATGGAAACCAACTAAACTAAGTAACTAAGAAGAGGATTCAGAGAACGCAGCGGAGGATAGTACAGAGGATACGGAAGATACGTATATACAGTTAGTTATACAAGAGGCAGAAAAAGAAAAACGTGAGAAAGATAAGGGGCAACAAGACAGTAATAAAATTGAGAATAATGGAAGTATAGACGAGAAAGAAGACGAGGACTTCGAAGGAAGACTGTTAGCGATTTTAGGGAAAAAATAATGACAGTGCACAAAGTATCTACAGACCCAGGTGCCAATGATAAATACCGTAGATATTAGGGAAAATCATTCTAAGACACTTAGAAGTGAGAAAACAGTAGCATAGAGTATATAGAAAAATATAAGATACATTTAAAATGTAAACAATATGTACTTAAAGTAGAAAATAGAGTACATAGATCTCAGAGTGGAAAATAGAGTACATAGATCTTGTATATACTTGGAGTAAAAAATAAAGTACATAGAAAAATATTAGAGGCACTTAGAGAAGCAAACATAGATATATTAGAAAGATGGAACTATAGAATTTGGAACGCGAGTGTTATTGACAACTATCTAAGACACTAGAGAAAGTCATAATAATAACATGAAGGCGTCCAAATAGATGATATAGAAAGTTAATACAGAGAAAAATGAAACTAGAAACGGTTATTTAATATATGTGAATAATAAAGTATAAATGGAGAAATGAAACTTTAGTAAAGTTATAATGAGAACGCAATTGTTTTCGATTAGTACCATACAGGGAAAGTCATAGAAAAACATATGAGCGTTAAGCATATAAAGAAGTTTAAAGGGCAACTAGGTAGAAGACGAGCTAATGAGAAAACATATAGGCATAGGCTATATGTAAAACGGACTTAGGTAGTGATGAATATCCTATCGAGAAAATCACAACACTTAAGGGCCACGGAGCATTGAATGTTTAGAATATGTACATAAAAATCAGCTGATAGATTAAGAAATATACTAGATATAAATAGTGTAGAATAATGCATACATAAAGGCCTAATACATATAGGATATGAGATATAAAAAGTCTAAAATAATTCATATGGCAAACAATAATATACATAGACATAATACATAATAAAATAATAAATGCATCACAGACATATAATATACATACCAAGACTATATGGAGCCAGTACGAGGCAGGATCCGGAGAGATGGGAACCATATGTAAGACAATGAAGGCAGCGTCACGATGTCCAGAGAAAAAAAGGGGGAATCTAGAAAGAAAAGATGTTGAAAAATTAGGACCTAAATGGGGAACAATTGAAACGTGTGTAGTTGAACACACCTCTATGTATCTAGCAGTAGCTAAAAAAATACTACTTCTTAAAACAACGATCAAGTAACAAGGCAAATTACAGCGACAGGTTTTCATTTATTTAATCTAAATGGAAATACACACTGCTACCTACCCAGGCTATTACGAGATAACCTATTACAAAACCATTTCACGCGGACTTAGTGGAGGACCTGACAGCTCACTGTGCACTGAGATGTCATCGTCCGTCACTAATTATCAACACTGAGATTAGGGATGATAAATTCATCATAAACTCATCCTGAAGTGGACATGGAAATAGTCTGTATGGAAGCGGCCACTCCCATACAGAGCAAAAACACATCAACTCCAGGAGCGCTAAAAATATCCATCCCATGTTTGTCACAAAATCATTCCAATAATACCAATATTAAGCAGCACTGTACACGCCCACAACACAAAATTATAATCATGCAATATATTCTCTTTACACTAACATAGAGTTTATTTTTACTATTTTTAACGTATCTATTATTTAAATTATATAGGTACTTACGCAATACGACCAGTTCCACCGGCATAAATCAACCCCCTAAACCACAAGATGGATACACTTTAAGGATAGAAAATCAGAATTCGGATGGTAGCCTAAATTGCATATTTCAAAAGATTGCAGTTAGTCGACCCGAGTAATGGAGCATCAACATGACCTGCATTTAATTTTTTGCCGACTATGCACAGTAGTATAAATACGTACCGTATCGTATTATAATATTTAGAAATAATAGCTTAGCTGTAATTAAATTATCGTAATAGATAGGCTAAAAAACGAATTAATATAAGACTGCCAGATAAATAATCAAAATAATTATTTTAATCCTTTATACGAGAGATTTACAAGAAGTAATAAATAAGAATCTGAAATATTATGAAATATTGTTATAAATAATCCAAATCTAATAATAAATATAAATGGAAACGTCTTAAAATATTCATTATAACTAAATAGTAGGCCGCCTAAATCTGACCACAACGGTCATATATTGTTATTGTATTTGGCAACTAAAAAATTAATTGATTGATATTAAATTAGTTATTACTTAATTATTAAAACAAACCTTTCTTTTGTTCCATGTAAGCAAAAAGCACTGGGTCAAGCAACATACAGAGTCGACAACACTTCAAAACTAAGACCGAGTGGACAAAACTGAGCCACGACACGAAGTGAACAACAAGTGAAACGAATGGAGAAACTATTGCATCCAGCCAGAACGTCTTGGACCGAGTAGAGATCAGTACGGTCGGATTGTGATAGTGTTAATTTAAGGTTGAGTGCAAAATGTAAAAAATATATATATGTAGTAAGGGAATAGCATATCTGGTAATAAACTCCGGAGGCCGTCGTTTTCTGGAGGGAGGCATGTGTCAACTAACATAAAATCATACAGTGGAAAGTTTGAACTTAACCTTGAATCACAATTATAAATTGTTGTTAATTAAAGTATAAACTGTTTTGACCTTGTTGACAATTCAAAACAATACTCGAATTGGAGGTCAAAGTTTGGTATAAAAAGCTGTGCAGCAGCCCATACGGGCAGACTTTGATCTCCAGTGCGAACTACCGAACGGGAAAAGCCCCTCTGGCAGATCAAAGCTCTCACTTTAAAAAAGACCTATCAGTGCGAACTACCGAAAGGGAAAAGCCCCTCTGATCAGGCACGTTTAAAAAAGACTTATCAGTGCGAACTACCGAAAGGGAAAAGCCACTCTGATCAGGCACGTTTAAAAAAGACCTATCAGTGCGAACTACCGAAAGGGAAAAGCCCCTCTGATCAGGCACGCCTTAAAAGTGAATCAGTGAAAATTAATAACGCCATAAGGCAAAGTGCTATTTAAATTAACTACATATAAAAAGTAAACTACGTAACTAAATATTCAGCCAGACCAAGTAATCTATCCGCCCGTCAATCTAATTGTAACATCCCTTCAGGCTAGCTCTCCCTCTCTCTCGCTGCTGTTCGTGGTTAACATTTTCGCGAGGAATATCCCAGGGGACTTACGAGATATGCATTCCCGAATATTTTGGTAATACTTACAACCTTCTATACTCAACCTGAAGTTAACAAACCATTTTTTACACCGAGTGTTTCTATCCGTCTCTCCCAACTACCTATATCTGAGCTCCGTCTTCTGAAAGAGCACAGCGCAACTACTGCAACGAAGTCAGGTCCATAGGCAACAAGCGGTAGGAGCGTATATGTGACAATAGTAATAGAGAAAAATAAGTTGAAGTAGCATGGCACATAAAGCCAGGGGGCAGTGATAAGTATCATATGGAGAAAATCACAAATAAGGAGGAAACATTAGAGAGAATACATCACAAAAGTATCGATAGATACAATGCATAGAGATAGATATAATACGTAGACATAGATAAAACATTAAAAGTTTAAAAATAAGCCAACATAAATAAAATAAGGAACCTTAAAGTATAAAAACATAGAAATAACAGAATAAATAGCATATACGTTGATAGAATAAAACTTAGATTAAATAAATATATATATATAAGAATAAGCCAACATAAACATAGAATAAATAATTATGGATTAAGGAAAATTACAGTAATACAGTACATAGCATTCTAAATACACATTCAAACCAACATATACCAAAACTTTAAAAATTGATGCTTACTAAACAGCTTATGTTACACCGAAAATCAATCATTACCCTTCTTAAATACTGGCCATACCCTAGGAAGGATAATAATTAAAAATACTAATATCCAAATCAAATCAAGTTAAGGCAATATCATTGACGTCAGTCAAAAGGTGTAAATAACGCACATAATTTTTAATATCCGATGTTATTTCAAACGATTTCGGCAATGTTTACTTTTTCGATGTTATATAATCACAAACCGTCGACAATCATTTTAAACCAGGCCGTACTAATTAATGTTATTAATTTCAACAGTAACAAGTTCAAGAACAAACTGGTTTCTCAAGGACAAGGTATGATGACGCACAGTACAAAAAGTAAACATTGAGGGGAATCCAAAACTCGACCTGGAAGCTGCCGACGGCAAAAAATAATGGTTAAAGTATCAAAATACATTCGTATGCATATTTTAGCATAGGTTGTACTGAAATTCAAATATTATGACTACGATACCTATTATTGATAATATAAATTATAGTTTACCTGATGGGAATAAATGAAAAGGGTTATTATTGTTATTAGAATTCATCATCAGAAATAGTTCTCAATTGTTTTAGTACCAATATGTTTTTTAATAATATTTGCAACAATGTTCAATTTCGGTTTTACGTACACAGTGGACCAACTATAGTATAATGTAATACTTGCATATGTTCAACGCACCCATGAAACAAACATATAATTAATTAGTATAAGTATACTGTATGATTCAAATGATAATTATAATTTTCAATCAAAATTACCGACCGATAAAAAATAAAATAACAAATATTGTCATAAAATAATTTTAATATTTAAAGATTTAAGCGAAAACATATATATATGCATACTTATATTAATATAACATTAGAAAAAGAACAAGGTGTCAATATTTATTACTCATATTTTGTTTATATTTTGTACATGTACATGGAGCACTATTCAATGTCGGCCAACAACTCAGGCAGATGGAGCTCTTATACAAACAGCAGCCAAATGGAGACCCACGACAAAGATTCTGAATTTAGTAGGATGAAGGTCGAAAAACCATTGGCTGGAATCCAGGATCGAACTAAGCTGTAGGCCAGAATAAAGTTTAAAGTGCTCAAATATATCTTAAATTTAATTATGTACGGAACGATATGACTATTCGATTATTGAGGACCACTTGTTAATATGTAAGGAGGCTCCCCTCTTTTAGACGTACTCATCAAACATAAGTTTTGATCGTCTCTACTATAACTGAGTTTTTGACAGTCGCTAACAAATCTTTATTTATTAGAGAGATTCTTTTCTTGTTGAACTTTTTAACCGTACAAGATGTTTTGCATTGGGGACCAATGGAAGAAGGAGTGTAAACTAGTAATCTCATTCATGAAAAAATAACACTCAGTCTAAAGCTTGAACTGGATACTTGATCTTGAAAGATAAAATATTATACTTATTATCTAAACATGTTTTAAAAACAATCAGTAAACTTTCAACAAATTTTAGTATAAAAGGACGTGCAAACCGAGTAAATGACAACTTGGTCATCTGGTTAGTAGTACCTCAAAAGCAAACGCTTTCTGGTAACAAGTTCAAACCCTCCACACCTGGTCATCCAGTTAGTAGTACCTCAAGGGCAAACGCATTCTGGTAACTAGGAGTAGGGAGGTTCCCTAGAGTTACGTCAGTGAAAAAGTAAAGTGAACCTAAATCCAAATTGAAACTAACGGAAGCATACCAATATAAATTAAACGAATTAACTCTCTTAAAATCTAACGTAAACTAAAAGTACTTTCAAAGGAACCTCAAATTGCTTCAAGGGGACCAAATAAGTCGAGCACTCAGTCCTCAACGAATGGTCATACACTTCACGCTCTTCTTGTAAATTATATTTGAACATGGCTATCAGCATAAGTGCATACATCAATTTATACTAAACCTGGGCATCAATATACGTATATTTGTTTCGAAGTTAGCGAGTCATTATTCTAAACATCACCATCTGAGCTACGCAACCTGAAAGAGCAAAGAGGATCGCCCCAAGCAAATATATTCTGCGACACGTAATGGGAAGCGACCAAAATCCTCTGACAATATATTAGAGTGTAATTTTAATTTTCTACAATTTTTAAACGTTATTTAGTCTGGCGCTATATTAATACAATATTTCTCTTTTTTGTTTTGTTCTTCCATATTTCTGATGTTTTTTGCTTTGTTTCTTCTTTTTTGTAACAGTTTTAATATATTAGAGTGTAATTTTAAGTTTCTACAAATTTTAAACGTTATTGGGTTAGGCTCTATTAATAAAATAAATTATAATTTTAATTTACTTTTGTTTGCTCATTATTATGTATATCATGTGTCATGTGTGTCAGCTGGCATTTTTTAAAACTTTTTTTTACATATTTAGGCAAATTTTTTGAGTTGCTAGTTTGATTTATATTTACTTATCCTCGCATGTATGCTTTGATAGTTTTCCTCATATTTGTTGAAAATATGCGGGGAATTGAGTGCGACGGCAATTATTATGTAAAACCCAAAGTCGAAATCATAGATATCAATTAAGCTCTTCTGACAATGTCGCTGATTGAAAATTTTTAGTTACTAAAACCACTGCATTTAAGCCCGAACATATCAACAAAATTAATGCCTCTGCAGCATAATGGGTCCAGTATACATACACACGTGCGTCAAATTCATTACAGCCATTAAATGCGACATGCGATCCAAATGGTGTATATAATTTCGGATTTTAAAACGTTGTTGTTTCCATTATTTGTTACAAAAATTAGGCGTTTTAAAATTGAAATAGATCGCTTGTACTGTATTTTCCACAAATGAATAGTTGCAATGTCTCTTAAATCTCCGCTATGTGCCAAATTAATTTGAACATTAGTGTTGTTCCGAATTACTTTTTTATTTCCAAATTGTGATGATTTTAGAATATATTATTAACTGACATATTATTTATAATTTGCCAGGTCTGATATTACATAGTACAGGGTCGCAATTATGTGTACATTTGAAAAAAGTCACTTAGCTTTGTCCTAAAAAATCAGTATTTATTACGAAGGTAAACGATGAAAAAACTGTCTGAAATCTTATTTTCATAATTGTATGTATTAAAAACGACTCACAAAACTATTTTTTTTTTCAAATAATTCAACATGTATCACTTAATCCCCTGAAACAGTTATTTAAGTTCAAACACATTAAGCCAAAATTTTAAATATTGTCAAAATTTAATACAGAGTCCAGTTTGTGCAGTGCCCGTCAGATTTTAATATATTATTCAACAATTGCTCAGATATTCTAAAACACATATTAATATTATGATTAATTTTATATAAACACAGCAGTAGAAAAACTTATTTTAATATCTCAATTAATATCAATATGCAAGTTTCCTGATTTGAACTGACGAAACACTCTTTCGTGGTAGAAAATGAAGCTATGATATTTATGGGTCTATGAATTTTTTTGAAAAACTCCACTTTGATCTTGGAATTAAGAAAGGTAGAAGATTCATCTTGATTTCTATGGTGGCAGCGGGAGGTGTTTTAAGAAGGTACCGTCCAGTCTTTTCTTATGCTTTATTTTTGTTATATTTTTATTTAAGCGCATAATATTGGAAGGGAAGGATAATCCAATTATTTTTTTTTTAATTAGAAACGGCCATGTTTGCACGTGGTCTTATTGATCCATATCTCGTGAATTATTTTAGATAAATTTATGCCTGTGGCATTAAATATTTAAGCATTGCCTATTATATCATTTACCTAGTACCTTTTGCATATACCCACGTAGTCTTGTTGCTTTGGAGAATATTTTTCGTGTCGAGCATAAGGAATTATCGGTATCTTAATATATCAACTAATATCAATATGCAAATATTTATGATCTTCGTGATAGAAAATAGAACTATGAGATTAATGGACGTCTGAATTTTTTGAAAAACTCCACTTTGATCTGGGAATTATGAAAGGTAGAAGGTTTATCTTAATTCCTATGGTGGCTGCGAGGGGTGTTTTGAGAAGGTACCGTCCAATTTTTTCTTATGCTCTGTTTATTTATTTATTTATTTATTTATTTATTTAAGCATTTCTGTCTAACAGGAAATCCATTTATAAGACAATAATGTACAAATATAAGTGAAAAATACAAATTAGTGAATAGGTAACAATAATTAACACATTGTGTTAGTTCATAGTTATAATAAATTGTATAATACAAATTCAAATCACAAATCATATAAAAATAAGTTTTTTAAGTTGATACGAGAACTGACTTAATGACATATGAAAAATATCGAGGTTGGCAACAATATTGTTGTACTGGGCACACATTTTATATATGGGTTCTCTTAGCATTAGATTATTTGATGCTGATGGCAGGTAGAATAAGGTCCTGGATCTTGTAGCAATAGGAGGAACGCGGAAAAATAAACAACTCCGCAGATAATCGGAGTCTACCAAACCCCTAACTAGTTTAAATAAAAATAATAAACAGACATAATTTCGCCTTTGGGCAAGTGACGGAAGTCCAAATCTACCAAGCAACAATGTATGATCGATACCACGAGCAGGGTAAGTACCATCCGTTTTAAAAGCGAGATATTTCAAAAACCTTCTCTGAACGCTCTCAATAGCGTTAATGTATTCTTGATAGAAAGGGCTCCATATTAAGGATGCGTATTCCAGCTTGGACCGTACATACGAATGGTACAATACTCTGAGCGACTGGATACTTTCGAAAGGCTTGCACGTTCGAATCACAAATCCCAGCATTGCTATGGATGCCTCTCTTGTTTTTTGAACATGTGTATTGAAAGAGAGTCGCGGATCAAAGTACACGCCAAGGTCTCTAAAGCTCTCAACTCGTTCCAAGACTGACGACATTATACTATACTGAAATAGAATGGGATTCTTTTTCAAAGAGAAAGTCATGATTTTTCATTTGTCGACGTTAAGAGGGAGCATGTTATCCGTGCACCATTGATTCAGGCTGCCAAGGTCTTTCTGGAGCCTCAAACAGTCCTCCAGAGAGTGGATGGTTGAGAAAAGTTTAAGGTCATCAGCGAAGAGAAGGACGTTGCTGTTAAATATCTCAGTTATGTCATTAATAAACAACGAAAATAGCAGGGGGGCTAGGTTGCTACCCTGCGGAGCTCCACTGGTAGCCTCGAAAGATAAGGATCTATGTCCTCTATGCTCAACATAAAACTGGCGGTTTGAAAGATATGAGGAGATAAAATTGCATAGTTTTTGATCGAATCCAAAAGCAGCCAGCTTCCTCAGGAGTATCGAGTGATCAAGTCGATCAAAGGCCTTTGAGTAGTCGGTGTATACTGTGTCAACTTGCAGTTGGGAATTTAAAGCGTTACTGGTATATTGCATAAAACAAGCTAGGTTAGTAACAGTACTTCTTGCAGAAAAAAATCCATGCTGTAGTGGTGTAAGTACGCACCTTACCTCTGAAAAGATTCTTTCATACATCGCCATTTCAAAGACCTTTGCGAACACACTAAGTAGACATATGGGTCTGTAGTTGTCGACCAAATCCACCCTGCCCTTTTTAAATATTGGACAGATTTTCGCGGTTTTCCAGCAGTCCGGAAACCGATCATTTTTTAGGCATAAATTGAGGATATAAGAGATAGGCTGAAGCAGGACAAACCTGCAGTCACGCGCCAAAAAGCCTGGCACGTTGTCGGGACCCTGAGTCATTTTTGGCTTGAGTTTGCAAAATCCCTTCAAAATATCAGAGTCGGAGAGCGATTTTATAGATAGATGTACGTTGTTAGAATAGATGGGCGGTTGAAAAGGGACATCCTTCTTTGGTGAGTATACACTTTTGAAAAATGACGCAAATGCGTCTACAACCCCCCGAGACCCACTGCATTCAACACCGTTCAGGTAGACGAGGTTTGCAATGCTTTGTTGGCCCCGTCTGGACCGAGAAAAAGACCAAAACTGGGAAGGGTCTGAGCCAATGCTTGCCTCGCAACGGGCAGTGTAATCGCCATAATCAGCATCAATATCTCGTTTTATTTTAGCTCTAAGAGTACGAAACTGATTTAGTAGTTCGGTAGAATTGGATTTTTTAAGTTTTTTACGAATTCGTGCCTTAGATTTAATGGTTTTTATGGTAGCGGAGCTATACCAAACTGGATACTCTCTACTATGGTTAATAGTTTGGGGAACACATTTATCAAGAATCGAATACAATGTTTGGTAAAAATAGTTGCAGGCGCCCTCAGGCGAAGCATAATCTTCCAGAGGAGACCAGTCAGCACCCGACAATAGATTATATAATTTATGAAAGTTAGCTTTGCGATAGTTGTAACATGTTTGTGTGTTTTTGGCTTTAATAGGTGTCAATTTATTTATTGATATGTTTAAGTCTATGCCGAGCGCAGGATGATGGCCGTCCTCGGGAACAAAAGGCATCGGATTTCGCGCAGCCTGACATGGAACGTTCGCAAAGAGTAAGTCGAGAGTTCGACCATTGAGATTAAGGACATAATTATATTGGATTAAATTATAGAAGTTAGCAAAGTCTAGAGCGATCTGAACTTTAGCATCATTAAAACTGTTTTCCACATTGAAATTTGGTAGGTTGAAATCCCCCATAATTACTAGATTACTATCCAAAAAAAGAGGAAATGTCTCTAGGGAATCAAAAAATACTGGTATTCATATGCCGCGAGATTGGGGGGAATATATATAACTAGCACATATAGTGATTTAAATTTAGCAACAATCTTACTGCCAACTATATCAACCATAGGGTTTTGATCTTGGATGCCTGTCAAGTTGACTCGCCCCAAGCTCCCTGGAAACAGCCAACAGCACACCACCTCCTCGGGAGACGTTAATTTCCCGAAATTTGCGGTCGCTTCGGAAAACCATGTAGTAGTCGTCAAATAATTCCGCATTTAGAACATCTTCGTGGAGCCATGATTCAGTTATTGCTACAATCTGGTACTCATGTGAACTTGCTGATGTGAAGAATCCGTGGGTTTTTGTGTTGAGTCCTCTTGCGTTTTGATAGTAACATATTGTGTTGTTGCTAGAGGTAGATGATGATTTTATGTTCATGTCAGACAGGTTTATGCGTTTAAATTAAGTGATACGATTTTGGGAACACCACGAATATATTTTATATGCAAATTATGCTCCCCAGAATCCGTCCTTATTTGAAGCTCGGTTTTTAGAGCTTTATACTCCTTAACTTGGGTGGGGGTTCTGTCATTGCTAAATGATAGATTAGAGAAATCCTGATTTTGTCTAATTGCCCTCGAGTGCCGAATTATCTTCGACACATCAGATGGATAAGACATAATAACTTTAATGGGGCGGACACTGTTAGGTATGGCTTTCCCCACTCGAAAAATTTTCAATGTTGAAATATCCAGGTCTGGAACCACAGAGATAATACACTCCTATAATACGCTTGTCGGAGGATCGCTGTTCTTCCCCTGCAATGGTGAATTTAGTTTCCGATAATCCAAAAACCATCAGGTTAGACTGGCGAGATTGACGGTCACTCAGTTCGGAGATATAATCAAGCCTTTCAGGCGATTGATTGGAATCATTCTTGGTAATGAAATCATTGATTTGCATTTTCAACGCCAACACTTCAGACTGGAGCTCTTCATTTATCTTCCTTTGATTTTCATACCTCGCCTGAAAATCGGTGATCCTCTGTTCCATGGACAAGAGCTTCATCATAACATCCTTCAATGTAGGATCATCGTTATTCGGCGGAGGCGAGCCTACGGGGGAATCAACGATACCCGCGATACACCCTTGGCAAAACCATCTGCACCCCTGTGTGGATTTAAGTTCCTTGTTATAGTAATTTAAAACGGCAATTGGCATCTCAATACATACGGCATGAAACCAGTGCGCGCACTTCTGACATCGAATACCATAAGAGCCTTTCTTAACTATCGAATGACATGGTTCGCAAATGTCTGACATTGTAGATTTAGTAAGTGTCAAAAATATTTGGAGTAAATAGTCTAATTCGCCCGGACTATAACAAAATGCACCGTCCGGCAATTCACTGGCCGACAAAAAAAAAATCCGGTTAAAGTTCACGTGAGCCGGAGAAAAATGATATCGCAAATATCAACGTTTTTATCGACCATTGTGTTTGGTGTAAACAATGTGTTGTTTACAGCAGAACCTGTGTTCGCAAAAGTATCTTTCTCGTTTTAAACTCATTAAATAACGATTTTCACACAAGACGGGAAGCACACAGAAGCAAAGCACCACCGATAACACACCGTACGAAGAAACAACAATTTTTGATGCCTTGAAACAGTCAAAAACAACGAAAAAGCCAGGAGCTAATCCTGCACGCGTGTATCAATCTGTTTTCTTTCATAACATCATTTATGATATCTTTTTATTTAAACGCATAATATTGAAAGGGAAGGATAACTCAATATATATTTTTTTAATTAGAACCTGCTGTTTTTGCACGTGGTCTTTCTTTTTTTGTGAATTATTTTAGATAAATTAATGCCTGTGGCATTACATATTTAAGCAGTGCCTATTATATCGTGTACCTAGTATCTTTTGCATATACCCACGTTATCTTGTAGCTTTGGAGTATATTTTATATTTTCCATTTCGAGCATAAGGAATTATCGGTATTTGCAGCCTAAGGCTTTGTGAAGGTGTGCCTTATTTCTACAAAATAGCGACAGTTATTGAATGTCTGTTTTAGTTAGGCAATCCAACTAATAGAAACATCTGGCTTTGCCTATAGAGTGTACCTTAGTTCTAAAAACTAACCTGGAACCCACACCTGAAGAGAACTATCAAAAAAGCAACGGCAGCGCTTTGGGCCTGTCGACGACTCTTTGGTAAAACATGGGGGCTAAAACCCTCCATAACACTGTTGTTAAGCTATATTATAACCTACGTCTGCTTGGTGTAGTGGATAAAAACAAAGGAAATAACAAGGCAGCGAAAGCTAAGAAAAGTAAAAAGGCTCGCCTGTCTGGGTATAATAGGGGCTATGAAAACGTGCCCCACAGCAGCTCTGGAAACCCTACTTGGCCTCTCTCTGCTGCACATATACATAGAAAAGGGGACCTGCACCAGTGCGTATAGAGTCGTTCAGACACAAACACTGAAGCCAGGAAACAGTCAGGTCACCTTAAAATTCTGAAGGACTTCCAAATAGAGGCGATGACCAAACCAACCGATACAATGGAAACAAAACTCCATTTTAATCGCTCCTTTAAAGTGGTAATTGAAGACCGCAATATTACACGGAAAACACTAAAACAACTAGAGAGGGGATCACTTGTCTGGTACTCAGATGGATCAAAGATGAAATAAGGAGTGGGATCCGTAGTTTATGGACCTAGGTGTCGAATCTCTGCACCTTTAGGATACACTTCCACAATCTTTCAAGCAGAACTAAATGCTATCAATACAGCCTTCCCTTAATGTGCCAAAAAAGGCCTAAGAGCTGCAAAGATCTATATTCTATCAGATAGTCAAGCAGCCTTAAAAGCACTAGGCACTGGCATCAACTCCTGGCTAGTGTGGGATTGTCGGATGGCTGCAGATCAACTGGCAAACAGAAACAGACTCGCCCTAATGTGGGTACCAGAGCACGAGAGTGTGGGAGGTAATGAAGCCGCTGGCCAGCTCGCACAGAATGTTGCCTTTTGCGGGCCTGAATCATTCTGTGGCATAACTAGGGAAGACGTAATGAATGAACTCAGATATTGGGAAAAAAGACGGAAAGAGACACCTTGGACCAAGGCACCTGGGCAGAGACAGGCCAAAAGATTCATCTCTCACTCACCTAACTACACAAAAAGCTTCTCAAGCTACAAAAAAAATGATATTAAACTGGTCGTATACCTTCTCACTGGACATGGCCCCTCGAGGTACCACCTCAAGAATATGGGGAAAACCGTCAGGCACTGACTAGCCAAAGGTTGAGGCATCGCGAAAATGCCCTTATATCACCGTGAGATCTACAAAAGCTCAACCCTCGAAATATTCTGATTAGCAATTTTCGTTTAAAATAGAAGCGTATACACAAAAGGTCAATTGTCATCGACGTATTGAAGGGCAAATCTTGCCGAGCGACCCCTCTACCTACCATACCATACCATATTATAGGTTCTAGTTGGGAAAGGGACTTTAAAAAGTTAATAATTGAAGCACTCGATCCATTATCCTCCTCCATTATCGCTATCTGTCGTTTGTGTTATCTGATCTTGTTAGAGGTGATTTTAATTGAATGTTCTATAACCTGCACCTATCTGATCTATCTTCTCTTCAGTGTTTAAAGAACGCAGCTTTCTCAGGGCAACAAGACCTTAGGTTTAATATTTGGTTTTGTAATTTGTGCCGAACTTACCTTCATTTTTGTCTCATATTGATTTTTACATTAACTAATATAGCTTTGATTTTGAAATTTTTGTAGTCATTACCTGATTTCTATATAATTACCACTAAAATTGGGAGTCCATTGGTAATTAAAATTTATATTTTGTATATTATTTGCATTTATAAACATTCTAAAACAAATTTGGAACAGAAGTTCTGCTCAAATTGGCGGAGTTTAATATTAATTGATTATTGGTAAATTCCTTAAGTAGTTATCAAGGCGGGGTCCTGGATCAATTTGAGGCTCTTTTGGCACTCCTGATGACATCAGCCCTCATTGTCCAAATTTACCCATTTTCCACCCCTCTGGCCTTCTGAGGTAGTAAAAAAGTGACGCAACTCGATTAGAGGCTGTTTACCAAAAAAGCTTTATTTGTACAGGATCATTTTTTATATTTTCCCACCCCCTTTAACTTTTTTGTGCCACTGTGTAGAAAAAATATGTAAATAGGAAAGGTGTAGTGCTTGTGAAGTAGTTCTCAGAAAACATTTTTTGTCTATACAGGGTGTTGCAAAAAGTGTGAAAAACAAAAAAATACATATTTTTTAAATGGAACACCCTGTATATTTCTCCTCAGGACGAAAGATCATTGTTCTCCGATTACAAAAATATATAATTTATCTACATTTGCTTAAGCCATTTCTGAGCTATTTAACTTTAAAAGTTGATTTAAATAAAATTAATCATTGTTTTAATAATTTTTTATTTTTACATACAAATTCGTATCTTAACATGTTTGATAATAAAAACTTAAGTATTTCAATTATTGTTGAATATGCCCACTATTGATACAATCTCGGAAGTCGCTTTCTAATTTATTTGTTGCATGGGTAATAAAAATTGGATTGTTCTGGTTAAGGTCGTTTATATAGTATACAATTCTCACCCTGAGCTCTTCAATAATGGCACTTCTCTGAGCATAAACTTTGTTTTTAAATATCCCCACAAAAACGCATCTAGGGGCGTTAGATCTGGGCTGTTCGGTGGCCAGTGGACGGTTCCCCGCCTATTATTTGAGCAGATTGGCGAATTGGAAGCATACCAAGAGAATCTCTGTTTCCTGATTTAAAAATTGTAAATATCTTTCGCCAGTTAAGGAGCCTTCATAAAAAAAAGAGCCAATAATTTGACATAATAGCTGTTTTTGCCAGTGTTATTCACGGCCATTTTGACACATTTCATATTTTTCTTAATGGCGAGCAAGGTTACTTCGATTGGTTTCAATTTATGCTTTGTCAACTTTTAAAGGCAAATAGCTCGGAAATGCCTTAAGCAAATGTAGACAAATTATATATTTTTGTAATCGGAGAATAAAGATCTTTCGTCCTGAGGAGAAATATACAGGGTGTCCCATTTAAAAAAATACATTTTTTTGTTTTTTGCACTTTTTGCAACACCCTGTATAGACAAAAATATGTTTTCTGAGGACTACTTCTCTAGCACTACAACTTTTGTATTTACATCTTTTTTCTAAATAGTGGCACAAAAAAGTTAAGGGGGTGGGAAAATATAAAAAATGACCCTGTACAAAACACACTTTTTGGCCGCTTGTTTTTAGAATGTTTTCATCTAAATATGTTCAAGAGCCAACCTGTAAAATTTACTCATAGGCTTGCCTGATAGTATGATTTCTTGAAATATTCCTAATTCTTTTAAAAATGTGTCTAGTTATAAATTGGAAAATTATGTTAAAACGAAACAAACTAAACAAATTTATATATCTTTTCAATCAGTAAAACCCCAAATTATAAATTTAAAATTTACTCTTCACTTTAATCTTAAGTGTTCTGTTTAACACCCTTATTATTTTTAGTTCGTTAGCCGTATAAAATATTTAATCTTTGGATCTTGCATTAAACCAAGAAAAACCTAAATTGTATTAAATAAATATTGTTAGGAAAATGATCAGGCGTAAAAAACTAAATTATTTATTAATAATTACATTACATAAGTTGCATTTTTGCTGGTCCCCGGCTGCTCCTCTAAATTTTTGTTGTTTAGTTCTTCTCCTTCCTCTTCACTGTTTATTACAAAAAAAAACATGGAAAACAATTTTGATTTAAAAAAAGGATTTAAAGAATAAAATATGGAATGTAATTTTTGACTGGTTTTATCATGTTTTGCTGTATCTGCCAGCACCCGCAGCCATATGTCACAGTACAGATTTCAGAGTCTCAAATATCTCCAGCACAAGAATAATAAATAACCAGAAGCCAATCTTTTCTCGTTGCTACGCATTGGCTGCCGTGACCTTGCACTGGTCGATCCGCCGAAATTCCGCCGAAACTCGCCAGTGTCGGCGCTCATAGTCGGATAACAAGCGATGTCTAAGATGCACTCTCTATTACACTCGCGAACAACCACTTAAAAAATCGATTTTCATGTAAATGGACCTGGCGCATCCGATTTTGGAGTTCGCCAGGCAATCCAGAATTGCGAAACTGATCAAAATTGGCAATTTCTGAAAAATCTTAAATTTTATGTGATATTTTTAATTTTTGCTTATCACCTTATATTTTCCTTACTTTAAGTCTGATTGAATTAAAATTTTTAGGAGACTCAATTTGGACATTTGTTATCATGAATGACATGAGACAAAGGCAAAAATAGTACGTGTCACCAGTTTTATTTTTTTTAAGTTGGTGCACGAAATTTCTTAAAAATGCAGCAACAAATACTCGATCGCGAAACCTTTTTTGCTTTTAGAGATAGATGTATATAGTAAGCGACAAAGTTGTAGCCAAAGAACCGAAGAAACTTTTTTATTTCGGTGATTTTTTGATAACTACTTTAGTTTTCAAGAAAACGATGCTGCAATAAAACACTTCGACGCGACGGCCGCGTCGCGACAGTTAGCTAAGTTGGCTTGTACTGTACTGTAGTCACAAGAATAATAAATAACCAGAATGTATCTTTATTATCTTAGGAATGATTAAATCGCAGAAAACATCAGTATAAATAACTAACCGAAAGTAGATAGGACGACTAACCAAAACTAACCAAATGCACTAAAATTGATTATAACGTATCGGAACCGGTTCAAATGAATAAAATAAGTAGATACTACCTAAGTACCATACTTGGACGTCTAACCAAAAGTAACTTAATCTATTAAAATTTGTTATAACGTATCGAAACCGGTTCAAATGACTAAAATAAGTTGAAACTAAATGAAACTCACCATAAGTTGATTCAACGACTAACCAAAACTAACCAAATCTATGAACATTTATTATAACGTATCGTAACCGGTTCAAATGACTAAAACAAGTTAATACTAAGTGAAACTACCCAAAAGTTGATTGGACGACTAACCAAAACTCACCAAATCTATTAAAATTGATTTTTAACTTATCGTAACCGGTTCAAATGACAAAAATAAGTTGATACTAAATGAAACTACTCAAAAGTTGATTGGACGACTAACCAAAACTAACCAAATAAATTAAAATTGATTTTAACTTATCGTCACCGGTTCAAATGACTAAAATAACTTGACACTAAGTGAATCTACCCGAAAATTGTTTGAACGACTAAACAGAACTAACCAAATTTATTATAACGTTCGTAACCGTACTGTGATACTCGTGGCTTTTTTATTTGTAAATATGAATGCCTATCTTTTTATGTACTATATTAATACATAATTTTTTATTTTTATGAAATATCTGGCAGCGATACTATAGCGGAGTATTTTGATATGGATATGATAGGATTCAATAGGAAATTATTATTTGGAATGGTTTTAAAAGTAAAACTAAAGCCCATATGCTGAAAACGCATGAAGACGAATATCTGTGAAGTTGAAAAATACTGATAGTTTGGAAAAATTTATTAAATAATCGGTACTACTTTCTCGCTTATTGGAATTAAAAAAAAAGTTGGAACATGGTTCCGTCACAGAACTAAGGAAAATGTGGCTTTATCTTATTTTTCCTAGGAAAACAAACAAGTGCATATTATTTGCCTTACTAATTGGTAAATAAGTACAGACTTGGAAGGAAATCGTTGGAGCTGTGTCCGAGAAAATCGACTTTGCTCATTTTTCTCAAGAGCAAATGGGTCTTTACCGATTTTTCACATAAAAACGTGGTAGTACGTATTATTTGCCTACTAAATTGTAAATATATAGAAAATCTAATGAAAATCGTTAAAGCCGTTTTTGTGAAAACCAATTTTTTTATATTTTTCTTTATATAAACTATTCATAATTGTAAGGTTAAAGAAAAAAAATTATAAAATGTCTGGAGATATTGTCCCGAAACTCCTAAATACTGATTTTAGTAGAAATCTGCCGAACGGTTTTGTAGAAAAGTCATGTGGCGGACAGACACACACACACACAGAGACACAATTTTGTTTTTCTTCATAATTTAATGTTTTGTGGCTTCTGTGGGTAATAATTCGTCGAGATTGGGAAAAAGTCGCGAGTAGCAAATTACACGTGATAGATGTAAATACTTCTTTATCGATTTTATAAGAGAGAAATAGTGTGAGAGAATCATATAATAATTAATTTTAAAGAAATTGGTAAGTTTTGGTTAGTCGTCTAATCAACTTTCGGTTAATTTCAACTTATTTTAGTCATTTGAACCGGTTACCATATACGTTATAATAAATTTTAATAGATTAGGTTAGTTTTGGTTAGGCGTCCAAGTATGGTACTTAGTATCTACTCATTTTAGTCATTTGAACCGGTTACGATACGTTATAATACATTTTAATAGATTTGGTTAGTTTTGGTTAGTCGTTGAAGCAACTTTCAGTTAACATAGGAACATAGGCTTTAGTTAGTTTTACTTAGGCTCAACTTATTTTAGTCATTTCAACCGGTTCCGATAGTTTCAATAAGCGTGAAAGTAGTACCGTTTATTTAATGATTTTTTTCGAAATCATCAGTATTTGACAAAATCACAGATATCCGTTACGATGCGTTTCGGCTTTAGTTTTAATTTTAAAACCGTTCCAAATAATAATTTCCTGTTTTATCCTACCATATCAAAATACTTCGCTATATTAACGCTGCTAGATATTTCATTAATATGCAAAATTATCTATTAATATATTACATCAAAAAATAGGCATTCATATTTACAAATAAAAAAAGTCACGAGTATCACAGTATACGTGATGGAAGTGAATATTTCTTTATCGAGTCTCAACTTATTTTATTTATTTGAACCGGTTCCGATACGTTATAATCAATTTTAATAGATTTGGTTAGTTCGCGTTAGTCGTCCAATCAACTTTCGGTTAGTTTCACTTAGTCTCAACTTATTTTACTTATTTAAGCCAGTTGCGATACGTTATAATCAATTTTAATAGATTTGGTTAGTTTGGGCAAATAATAATCGTAGTAGAATATTCTTTGGTTTGGGTTAGTCGTCCAATCAACTTTCGGTTAGTTTTACTTAGTTTCAACTTATATTACGTAATTGAACCAGTTCCGATATGTTATAACGAATTTTAAGAGATTTGGTTAGTTTGGGTTAATCGTCTAATCAACTTTTGGTTAGTTTCATTTAATATCAACCTATTTTACTTATTTCAGCCGATTCCGATACGTTATAATCAATTTAATAGGCTTGGTTAGTTTGGGTTAGTCGCCCAGTCAACTTTCGGTTAGTTTCACTTATTCTCAACTAAAGTAAACAATGGTTCAGCTATCCCGCCTTCCGTACTATTTTCTTAATTAGATGAATAATATTAAATCAGTCAAAATGCAGTAAGCACGCTCATGGAATTCTGGCTTTGACATGAACTGAAGGTCACCCAGCGCTTTATGTCAATATACACGGTGACAGTTGAGAGTTTGGATTCTGGCTATTTATTATTCTTGTGCCTATTGGGTATATTATTGAGATTGTCTTTGGTACGGTAATTTAATTAACAAAAAGCCGGTTAAATATATAAATAATCTATAACAAATTAAGTACCTAACCTATAAGTAATTTCTTATTTGGCTTGCGTAAAAAAATGCAAAAAATATTCAAATAACTGTTGAAAAAGGACAGACTGTCATACTGTACTTACTTGCCTGGCGTGTAACAAACAAGCATTATACCACATTACCCGCAGGCCGTAATAAATTAACTTTACGCCCGAGCTCCTTCATGTGGGCTTTACATTCACCGGTGGGCAGACCGCGTTGCATCCAAAAAAGTGTGCAAATAGACACGGAACACATTAACGAAATTAAAGGGTTGAAACGGAAACGGAAAAACCGCGATGAAAGAATGGATACGACTACGAGGGCGCGCGTTTAAGTATCATGCTTCTGTGTGAATTAAAGCGTACGTAGGGATCTCAATAAATGTTCACGGTAATTATCGCAGTAACGATGTGAAGAAGCAGATCTTTTCTCTTTTTCAGGTCAGACAAGCCCTTATTTCTGGCGCTTGGCCATTCTATATATAAAACTAAAATTCTAGACTGAAACGCCAATACTTTGAATATAGATGTCTATAAAATTGCCCCCAGTTACTCAAAAGCCTAAATATTGCAAAAACCCTAATACTAAAACAAATATAAGCTATTTCATATTCATATATTTCCATCATGCATTGAGCTTACTACGTCAGGAATATACACTATGGGCAGAATTAATTTGGAACCTTCTTTAATGCTTAATAACTTTTTTTTATTTTCAAAGGATTTTTTATCATTTTTGGATATGTTATGACCTACGGTATTGGGATTACAAAAAACTTTGCAAAGAGGGTTTGCTTCAGTGGCGTACTGAAAAGGGGGTATTTTTCAAAACCAATGTATTTCAGGTCGTTGCAAAAATCGGCCAAATGAAATAAAAATGTAAAAATAGGCAAAAAGGATTTAAAACGGTTCGGAATATTGACCATTAAAAAGCCAGGTCAATGCAAACAAAATTAAAATTTTTACTTTAATTTTGGGAAAATCATGTCTTATGGGCAAAATT
This sequence comes from Pissodes strobi, assembly GCA_016904865.1. NCBI lineage: Eukaryota > Metazoa > Arthropoda > Insecta > Coleoptera > Curculionidae > Pissodes > Pissodes strobi. Next base: position 186,412 of record MU184108.1, on the reverse strand, counting down.
AAATTCGCACCTTCTTTAATGCTTAATAACTTTTTCATTTTCAAAGGATTTTTTAACACTTTTGGATATATTGTGGTCTAAGGTATTGAGATTAAAGTGAACTTTGCAAAGAGGGTCTGCTTCAGTGGAGTACTGAAAAGGGGGTAATTTTCAAAGCCAATGTATTTTAAGTCGCTGCAAAAATCGGCAAAATCAAATAAATATTTAAAAATGGGGAAGAAAGATTTGAAACAGTTCGAAATATTGACCTTTAAGAAAACCAGGTCCATACAAACAAAATTAAAATTTATACTTTAATTTTGGGAAAACCATGTCTTGTGGGCCAAATTAAATTGGATCCTTTTTTAATGCTTAATGACTTTTTATTTCAAAGGAATTTTTATCATATTTGAAATTGTTAAGGCCGAAAATGTTAGGATCAAAAAAAAAATTGCAAAGCAGTGGCGTAGAGAAATTTTGAATTTAATTAAAATGTTTAAAATTAAAAACAATTATAATTTGAATTTTTAATGTACGCCACTGAAGTAGACTCGCTTTTCTTTTTGAATCTAATATCTTAGGCCATAACATATCCAAAAATGATAAAAAATCCTTTGAAGAAAAAGTCATTAAGCATTAAAAAGGATCAAATTTAACCTGGCCCACGACACATGGTTTTCCCCAAATTAAAGTATAAATTTTAATTTTGTTCGGATTGACCTGGGTTTTTAATGGTCAATATTCCGAACTCTTTCTAATCTTTTTTGCCCATTTTTACATCTTTACTTCATTTGGCCGATTTTTGCAACGCCCTGAAATACATTGATTATGAAAAATACTTCCTGTTCTGTACGCCACTGAAGTAGGCCCTCTTTGCAAAGTTCTTTTTAATCCCAATACTTTAGGCCATATCATATCCAAAAATTATAAAAAATGCTTTGAAAATAAAAAAGTTATTAAGCATTAAAGAAGGTTCCAATTTAATTTTACCCACAGTGAATGAATAAGCCCACTTTAGTCCCGAAGTTTAGAGATATTTATAATGCCAGCTTGTGATTTCAGATCGAGATGTTGAAAACGCTTTAAGTCTGAAGCTTTTGCTTCCTGAACGCCTGAACGGCCACTTAGAGGTATTTATCGTAAAAGCCTTCGCTTTCTGATCGCCAGTTTAAGATTACTTAGGCTGAATAACTATACTACTTCTTGACCGGCCGGTAAAAGTACTTACAATTCTTTTGGGAAGTTTAAAGATACCTTAAGTACTGAATCGATGAACTTAGACATTTTTCAAACGATAAGCAGCAGTTTTCAAGTAAAGTTTTTGATTTACATATAAAAAAATCTACTTTAAGCGCACGTGCCAGTCAACGCATGACTGTTTTGAGGAAATCAATCTCAGATTCGTAAACCTCTCGAGCAGGTGACTTTCATCTCAACTGCTGCGTTTGCAGCTTTTTCAGCTGCAGACTTTCGGACAGATCTAACGTGGTATTGTTCCCATTATTCATTTATTATTAGCTCTTATTAATTTCATTGCTTTTATTATTATTTTTATTATTGATTGATATTATTATTATTGCATTTATTATTGGTGCGGTTACTAATTGATGCATTTGGATTTACATATCTGTATTAATCTTAAGTAAACCAAAGTGATCACTTCGGATAGTAGTGCTTAGAGTTTTTAGGTGTAAGGCATACAGTACCAAGTTTACTAGCAGAATTGGTCTCCGTACAATCATCATATTGTACATTCATCATTAATTACCTAATAATATTTTTTGGTGGTCATTCCATTGTTTTTAAATTTCACTGTAAGATTGTTGCTGTTTTAAATTAACAAAAAAACGTAGAAGCCAATAGATCGAACCGTAAATTAAGATTGTGTTTTCTTGTTTAATGAAACGTGCCTAACAACCCAGCGGAGCTTTTCCAATTTAGCTGGCAGAACTGGCGACGCTCACGTACTCCACATCTGGAGCCGGGTATGTCACACGTTACTCTCCGGTGTTGGGTGTGCTTTAATTAAAATTATTTTCTTTTCAACATTAATAAGAAAATCTTGATGCAAATTTGGCGCCCAACGTGGGGCCTTCTGCTCAATTGTTTGAAGACACAAATAATAAATGTCTGTGCCTATCAGGTTCGTTTTTTTCTAATATTTGAAAGTGGTTTAGATACTTTAACACAACTGTTAATATTATGATTCATTTTATACAAACACAGCAGCAGAAAAACTTATTTTAATATCACAATTAATATCAATGGGACAGTTTTCATGATTTGAACTGATGAAACACTCTTTCGTGGTAGAATATTGAGCTTTCACCCTTTGATTTGCAACTTAAAGAGATTTATAATAAATTATTTTTTTCTTTCTTATCATCATTTACAATTTGGCAATTTAGTCAATTGGGCTGCAGGTTCATATTATCCACGATTTTGCTCAAACGAAGTTACAAATAGGCATCTTTTGGGTGGTGGGGGTTAGTCGAATTCCAGAATTATAGCTTAAGCCTTTACTTTACAAGCATCTTGGTGCGCGGACCGTTCGAAATTAAAGGACAAGGAGCCGTTCCTCTTCCTGAAAAGAGCACAGGTTTTAAAATTTTAAAATTCGCCTATAAAATAGCTTACTTATGGGTTCTTATTTAGTACATTTAGCCTATTTGGTAAAATCAATGGCAAAATATTTGTAGATTACTATTATGTATTGAAGTAGTCTAGGGGTCACTTTGCACGTGGGTAGCCAATAACGATAGATACCAGCAGATATCACCAGATACCAAGAGATTACTCCTATATCGATTGAAGAAACCGCGACGACTCAGTTGTAGCGTTGTAAATACTACTAAACCCAGAAATATAATCTCTTAACTTTCACTAGTAGATTTATGTGGTTGATATTCTCTTTACCTTACATTAGAACCTAACATACTTATTCTGAACTTTATGAATTTATATCTTAAAACCTTAAAACATGAACTATTTAATTGGAACGCACCCAACCGGTGCCGACGAATATAGTTCCGAAGTGCTCGTAGCGTACCTCCTTTTCGAATATTCTCTTGGCGGATGTCTAAGATATATTTTGGCAATTGACGAGGTTTTCCATTCCGAGGAGAGAAAAAACAAGTTTTAAAGTGGCTATATTATCGTTGTAATTTTTGACTATCAGGCCCATTTTTCGTATTAATTTATCGTGAGATAAATTGGCAAGCACACAGCCATCAATATTTTGTCGTATTATGGCAATATAGTCCCATAAATGTATCTTATGTAAAGTGAGGTTATCCTTGTAAAAGGTATGCTACATCTTTGTGTTCCTACATTAGATAGTTAAAATTATTTATAATTTAACTATCCTCGGGGTTAAGCCTCCATCGTCCGCTTTGTCTTTTGAGAGAGTTTTTGAAGTTTCATTCTTGCTCGCTTGATACCTTTTTGTCGAAGTGATGCTGGTCGCATGGTGTTACATGCAGCTTCACAGAAAGCAGGAAAGAGCCTTGATTGGGGCCAGCCCAGTAGCCGCGTAAGTTAGGAAGTAGCCACCAATTACCGCTGGGAATTCCAATTCCGTGTGACCGGGTGAAATAAACATACAAGTAGGTCCTATAATTACGTATCTTATTTTTATCAAACTTCCCGTTAAATTACTTTTAATCGATTATTATGTTTTACTGTCTTTATTACCGTTTCCTATCGTTATTTGATTAATTAATACATACTTTCTTACTCACTATCTGAGATTATCTTGATCAGCCAATGTTTTGCTAATATCACTGTAATTATCCGATTTACTTTTTTGTATTATGTACATTTACTTAAATAATGCTGTAGGTCATACAATTACGTATCTTATTGTTATCGAACTTACCATTAAATGATTTTAAGAGTCGTTTATTAGGGTATATCGTATCTGTTGCAATTTCTTATCATTATTCGATTTATTAATACTTACTTTCTTCATTATCGTATCTGATACTATCTCGGTTAGCAAATGTCGTGCTAATATTATTGTAATTATCTGATTTACTTTTTGTATTGTGTATACTCACTTAAATGCTACGTACTTACTGTAATTTGCTGTAAGCCTAATGGCAGTATATCGACTTACATGTCTACCACTTTAGGTTTTTGTACAGGGTTATCCAACGAGGACTAGACAAGGCGATTTTTTGACTTTCCCTCTACTTTTATAAAAAAAAACTGAAATAGCCATCTTATGTAATTTTCTCTCGCAAATTCGGATATGTTCAGCAAAAAACAATTGAACATCAAATAAAAGTGCTGGGGGTCACTTTGATATTTTTTTAAATGGGATGTCATATTTTTAATGTGCTGATTACTCATATACATTTTGATCTAAATGATGAATTTTTAATTCAAAAATGCCTTTTTTCTTCAGTTCGTAATAGATGGATACCCGTTTCACCTGTTCAACCTTTAATCTGCTTAATCATCAACTTTCAAATTTCTATACCATATTTTTCACGAATTAGTTACAAATAATGAAATATTCTTTAGAAAAACGACTAAGTGTAATAAAATTATATTACAAAAGTGGAGAGAATGCTCGACAAACACAAAGAACATTTTTTTAGAGTTTCCAGAGACACATTTCAGTAGATACAGTTCTCAGAATTAAGACCCTATTTGAAAAAAGCAAAACATTGAAGGATAATCCAAGAAAGATGAAAAGACAGAATAGAAGGAATCGAGCCATTGTTCAATATTTTACTATAAATCCGAAGATTTCTATTCCGCAAGCGGTAGGAGAAGTAAGGTATGGTCCAGGACTCAGGAGAGTAAGATATGGAACAGTTCACAGAACTTTAAAAAAATGTGGTCTAAAACCATATTGCATCCTTCCCGTTCAATACTTAACGCAACATCAAAAAGAACTTCGATTTCGATTTGTTGCTTCAATGCTGTTGAGAGAGCAAGACGAAGATTATAATTTATATAATAAAATTCTATGGACTGACGAAGCGTCATTTACAACATCGGGGGTATACAATCGGAAAATTACAAGATACTGGGCAGCAGTTAACCCTCATTGATATGAAATGATAAGGTTTCAAGGCAGGAGCTCACTTAATGTTTGGTGTGGGATGTTAGAAAATCGAATCATTGGACCACTATTTTATCGTGGCTCTTCAACAGGCCAAAGACACCTCCAGTTTCTTCAAAACGATATAGAAGATTTCTTGGAAAGATTGCCATTGCAAGCCTACAATAATATCTATTGGCAGCTGGATGGTGCTCGGCCTCATGCAGTTCGAGAAGCGGTAACATACTGAAATGAGCATTATAATCAGTGGATTGGCCGTAACGGAACAATTCATTGGCCACCAAATAGCCCCGATATCACGTTAATGGATACATTTTTATGGGATCAACAGAAGTCTCGAGGATATTCAGCAAAAAATTATAAATGAAATTAATAGACTTAACCAGGACCAAAATATTGTAAGAGATTCCTTGGAGAGACTTGGTCGTGTTTTGAAAATAATGGGGACACATCGAACAATTATATTATTGAGATTAAAGTTATTAAGTTAATTTATAGTTTTTTCTAATATGTCATACTGTTTTTATACGTAAACAATAATAGATTTGTAAAAAACTATCATTATTTGTAACTAACTCGTGAAAAATATATTATAGAAATTTGAAAGTTGATTATTTGGTCTGACTGACTGCCACTTTAAAGCAGGTTAAAGGTTGAACAGGTGTATCCATCTATCGGGTATTAATCGTACGGTAGACGAACATTTTCCGAATTTAAAACTGAAGAAAAAAGGCGTTTTTTAATTAAAAATCCACCATTTTAGATCAAAATGTATATGAGTAATCGGATAAGCACATTAAAAATATAGCATCCCATTTAAAAAAAATATCAAAGTGACCCCTAGCACTTTTATTTGATGTCCAATTGTTTTTTGATGAACATATCCGAATTTGCGGGAGAAAAGTACATAAGATGGATATTTCAGTTTTTTCATAAAGGTACAGGGAAAGTCAAACAATCGCCTGCCTTGTCTAGTCCTCGTTGGATAACCCTGTACATAAGCAGATTACCGAATTGAGCTCACTTCGATTTCCCCCTGTAAATCTTCATTGACCATATATTTTCTACACGTTAATTTATTTGATTTAATTTTTTTTAGCTGGTTATTGGTCCACTGATATTACCGCTGCCATGGGATTAATTTATAACTGTTTTAATTTGGGGGATTAATCTTTATTTAGGGCATTATGTGATTGTCAGTTACCTAGTGGTCATATAGAATTTAAGACTTAATGTGAATGATCTTACAATTTGGGTGAGAGGTTTGAGACCTAACAAATATTCTATTGTGCATGTAATGTCTCAGAATATATTCAATATTTAAATAATAAGCTTAGGCAGGATCTTTACGAAACACACTAAATGAAACACTTTTTGTATTCCATGAAAAACTTTTAATCCAACAAGGTCTTCCTATAGAAGCGTAACAGAGCGCTTTCGACCTAGAACCGAAAAACATATCAACGAAGAGAAACGAACAACACCTATAGACAATGGTCACATCACAATCTCACAAGTTACAAGTCACATTTCTAAAAAGGGTTCACATAATTCTATTTTAAAAAACAAAAATGAGGGCTATACCACGTTTTTGGTGAAACGACAAATGTGTCGCTATTTATTTTAATGTTTCACAATATTCTCAGATATCGTTTTCTAAATTTACAAATGACGAGGCCTTTAAGGGGGTGAACTAGTTGAATTTAAACTATTCCCCATATTGACTCAAAAATTGAATAATATCTAAAAACGTTTTAATTGTTGTCATTGCGCCCGCAGAACCAGAAGGGTCCATCGCTAAAGAGACTCATAGATTAATTATAGAACGCAAAATTCGAAATAATTTTGGTATGTTTATGAAATATAAAAAAGCACAATAATTAGAGCAATAATTTGAATATATTTAATACAAGTAATACATTTTTTCATTGATATTGCGATGGTTGATTGAGTCAGTTAGTAGCTTTATAAAAATCGAAAACTATTTCGCTTCCACTCATCTTTTAATCATTCCTTAAAAAGTGGGTACCTAGCCTCATTAGCTAATGAAAAGCAACGGCAACCCGCAAACGAAAGCTAAATCGTCTGAATAAGCAAAAACGCATTTTAAGGGCTCAATAAAAAAAACTCGGCGAGTTTATTTCGAATCTTTTGAATAAGCAAAACGAAAGGAAGCGTGGCAATTGCAACACAGCGCAATTTACAGGAATGTCTACCATTAAATTTCGTTTTTGTAATTTTATTTGCGGCGGTAGCATCGCTTTAGCGAGCCGGTATTTTTTAATTAAGATGATGATTACGTTTGCGCAATTGTTTGGTTTTTATCGTTTGCTTTTCATGGGAACTTGTTGATGAGTATTATCCCTGAAGCTCTAATTAGAAGTAAAACTGACGTCCGAGGCATATTTAAATACGAATTGCTTGTCAAAGGCTATAAAATTTTAGATAATTACCAGAATACGGTTAATTCTGTAAGTAATACTCGCACTGTTCAAGTTCTGGTGCGAAGAATGGCAATTAAAATATATCTCAAATGTAAAGACATACGCATTATAATTCCTGGGTTAAGTGTAAATTCCATTAAGTCTTTGACACGTAGACATGTCATTGCTTTTACCGAGGTGTCTTCTTTATCATCGTTTCTCACCATTTAGGTCGATCCAACCTAAACTAGATACCCCCCGCGGTATCCATTACCACGCTTAATTTCTACGGTATACCGACACGAAGAGCATAAATTCGTGACAATATTATCAAGATCAACTTAAATATTAAAAAAAAAAAAACCTTCAAAACCCGTTGCTATTTGACCCTTATTTATATTTAAACGATCTTATCTCGGGTGTTAGGGTAATAATTTCACCATTAAATATCAAACGGTTAGAAAATTCACTATTTCATCATTAAATAATTTAAGTTTAAAATAAATGGGAGTGTAACGTAATTTATCTGCACTGTCGGCAAAATATCAAAATGCGGTTATCGCTAAATATGAATATTAATGGGTAAGCTTCCAAAAATGCAATTAAATTATAAAACTTTTAGCTGAATCCATCGTGCAACCGCGCCATTTATAAACTTTAAATAATTAATTGAAAATAAAATGACAATATCATAAAGTCTCGCTCTAGTGCGAGCCGATTTTTGCATAAAATGCGGATTTATTTTTTAGTTTTTTTTTATTAAGCATTAGCGCTTTCAGTGAAAAATATATAACTTTTGAACTTTATCGCCATGATATCATTGTTGTTGGTTTTCAAAGTATTACTATTGCGGTTGACTATATTTATAGGCGATAACTGATACTGATGCATGTAAGACATATGGTAACCATCGAACAGCAGCCGTATCATTCTCTCAAAAGCACGCCAATTAATTGAATAATAGGATCTATCCATTATTCCACAAATAGTGATAATTGATACATAAATGAAAGCTCATATTCGGAAAATATTATTGCTCTAATAATGTGTTAATGAATTACGTTGAACAATTCAAATAGAATGTTTCATTGGGCACAACCTTTTATCTATAATTAATTGCGCAATGAGTCTTGTTCATGGTGGCATAATGTTTTTTGCTTAAACATTATTACGTGTTTATGCAATATTTCATAATATTTAATTAAATATGGCTAATATTGCATTAATAAGTCTTCTTATTTAGTTATTGCGCTTTTAATTTCTCTTCTTCCAACTAAATTTTAAACAATTCTTCCACATTTAAGTGTATTCGCCGCTTATAAAGTATCGCCATGATAGCAACACTGTTGACCGAATGACTTTCTGAGTTGCAATGGCGGCCGGCAGTTGCGTCGTCAGTGGCACCCCATACTAGACTCTAGTTGGACAGCAATGAATTCAATTAAAATCGTATTTCCGGCCAATAATATGGAAATCCTAATTATCTACTATTATTTGGAATGATTTTATTTTATACTGAGCATTTATATGTCTAAATGGAATATAAGCTTTATGAGAAATAACCCTAGGCTGACAATAGGAACTATAGCGTTGGCATAAATATATCAAAAATATAATAATCAATAACTTGATTATTAATAATTCAATATTAACTAATTAGTTAACTGGACGGCAGGGATCTGAATCAATATGAATTATATTAAACTCAAAGCGAAAGTTGTTAATAATAAGCTTATAAGTGAAACTACGAGACTACTTTTTTCTGTGCGAGAATACGGGTCTAATTCCCTTATAAGAATTTAAATATAAGCCAAAACTCGCGCTATAATATTAAATAATTTTGTGATAGCAGTGTTATCTTTAAAGCAACGTATCACTTCAATATTATATTATGGATATAATATTATTAATTATATAATAGGATATACGAGCCAGAATAAGAATGCTGAAGCATCAATAGTTCCATCGAGTATAATGATTTTGATTTATATTTAGGAGAAAATGTTGAAATGACAGCTTTGGAAAATAATAACTTTGATCTAAATTAAGAAGAAAATATTGAAATCACGGCTTACGATAATAATAATTTTGATTTAAATTTAGGAGAATATGAAAATATTGCTTTGGAAAATAATTTAAATTTGGGAGAAAATAGTGAATGTGATATTTTATCATAAGATTTAAATGATTTGAGAAAATTTAAAGATTATTTAGGAATTTTTTAATCTCATGCAGATGGGTATGAAGTAATAGTGGTAGACTAAAAAGCTCGTTTGATTCAACTCTAGAAGAACCTTGTTCTCGAATGGATGAACAATTAAATAATATTGAAAGTACGTATTTAAACATATCAAGCAATAGCTTTAGTGATGGTAATGTTATAATACCTTGTAGTCAAAAACGTTCCGCCGTAAAAACTTCTTCCATTCTCAAATCTCTTTTATCAAATACCAAATCAAACTACTTCTCTTCAGATTCTACCGTTAGTAATTTAATAGTTGCCTGCGGGCAAAATAGTCCTTATCACTCTAACAATAGCGATTACGTAATTTCTGACCAACAGAAAAGCCCACTTCAAACTTCTACTTCATCACTAACTAATATTTTAGTAAACAATTTTAAAAATTAATTTTTATGCATGTTTGAATGGGTCAGCGTGAAAATCAACCAAAATCCCAAAATGCAACTGAAAACGGCCTTGACAAATATATTTAAATAAATACGAATAAGCCGTAATGATGATTTTAAATGAAATTCCTAAACAATATTTTGCTAGCAATATCCATGTAGGTAACTTATTGAGACATTTTAGAATGAAAGAGTTGGCTCCAAATTGAAGCGAACTTAGTAGAAGTAAGAGCCCTGACAGCTGTCAATGTAAACGAGGACTTCTAGGTCTCCGTTTACGATTTACATGACTGAAGAAATCTTCATAGATTTCTTCAGAAAAAGAATTACTATCCGAAGCATTTCAAATGTAGCTGTTAAAAATAGAAGATTTTATATACCATGTTGATCTGAAATGAAACATGTTAGTTCTCTAGCCAAAACGTTTTCATAATTTTTCGAATGCTATAGGAAAACAAGTTCAAAATTCAATTTTGGCCTTACCAGCATCCCAATACTTATATGAATACTATTCATCTAGATCTACTACCCCTGGTATTTTATAGTGGGTTAGTAACATTGGTATAGTTACTGGGAAGCCAGAGACGATTAAAGAATTAAATTCTGAGTGATAATATGTTTCTCATCTTCTATTCATATTCTACATTTATTTATCAAATCGCGCTATCCAATTTAGTATTATCACAAAAATCCATTACATTTTGTTCTAAGTAAAGAAAATGACCATCATAATCAAGAAAGTTATGAAGTTCACCCGTATACCAAACTGCATATTTTTAAAACAAATATTTTATATAAATAAAAAAATGGTCATTTAAAACATTTTCAATAAAGCTGCTAAAGTAAGAGTTGCAAAAAATCTAAATAACGAGATATCATCCCGTCCTAGTATGAGCTACTTTCTCATGAAATCCGAATTTAGATGTTATTTTTTGAATCTTACGCAGCGTTCCAGAAAAAATATAGTGTACAACAGTTAATTCTAACATTATTCTTGTTTGTTTTTAATGTCAAGATTAAACGCGGCTTTCTAAGAAATACCAGTGATATTTCTTAGTTTCCAACTGAAAATACAAGCCAAAGAGAATTGAGCATAATCAACAAGGATACATCGAAAGTCATAAAGAAAGATTTGAGGAAGTATAAAAAAATAAGTAATACGAACTATAGAAGAATCGTAGGTACAAGAGCATTAAAGAAAATCCTATCTACTGGGAAAGAACAAACTTTCAAATTAAAGGACAAAAATGTAAAAATTACACACAACATAGAAGAAATACTGCGTATAGTTGAACAGTTCAATGGAGAGCTATACGCATACCAGCATCAAATGATATAAAACCATGAAAGTATGTACTAAAAATTCCCGATATAACGACAGACGAAATAAAACACGCTCTTAGAAAGATGAAGAAGGGCAAAACTCCGGAAGAAGATCGAGTGGCAACAGAAGCAATCAAAAAGAGGGACAAGAACTAATAAATAAAATACAGAAACTCTTTAACTTGTGTCTACGTAAGCAAGAAATCCCTGAAAAATGTAATAACGCCATAATAATCATCCTCCACAAAAAGGGAGATTGGACTGACCTTAAGCATTACAGATCCATTAACCTTCTAAATCACCTATATAAATTATATACACGTATACTTACCAACAGGATACAATTAAAACTCGATTTTTATCAACCTCGAGAGCAGGCTGGGTTTCGCTCAGGGTATAGTACAAATGACCACCTACAATGTCTAAAGACCTTAATTGAAAAAAACTATCGAATACAACAGACCCTTGGTATTGATCATTGTAAAATTTCGCAAAGCTTTCGACACGGTGAATATCGAGGTTATCCTAAAGTCGCTGGAGCAATGCTGAATATATTATCACAACTATAACATCATCCGGAATATACATGAAAATGCAATAGCTACTATAATACTCCACGAGGCCACCAACAAAATTGACATCAGGTGAGGGATAAGGCAAGGCGACCCTATGTCACCAAAATTGCTTTAATTTTTTATCTAGTACTAAAGGGTTCATTAAATTTAGCATTCCCTTATCTTCAGTTATGAAGTAACTTTTTTTTTCAGAAATTAAGCAAAGATGGAATTTATCCATAACATTCTCCTTGTAGACTCACATATATTTCTATACTACTCCAGATCAATCCTCCTGCTACTACCTCTCTTAGGTCATTACAATATTTGTATATAATTTATGCGATAGCTATTTTAAAGCGCAAAACATTTTTAGGAATGAGCAACGTTTCAAACTATCCCCAAAATATTTAACAATTCTCCCACATTTAAGTATATTCACCGCTACTAAAGCATCGTGATGATAACAACACTATTGACCTCATGACTTTCTGAATTGCAAAGGCGGCAGGCCGGTGCGTCACTAGTGACGCCCTTACACTAGACTCTAGTGCACAGCAATGAGTGCAGTGAAAATCGTCTTCTCGACCAATAATATTCATGCTTAAATGAAATATAAGCTTTATGAGAAATAACCCTAGGCTGGCAATAGTAATGTTATCATTGACATAAATATATCAAAGATATAATAATCAATAACTTGATTATTATTAATTCAACATTAGTTAATTAGGTGATTGGACGGCAGGGATCTGAATCAATATGAATTATATTACACTCAAAGCGAAAGTTGTTGATAATAAGCTTATAAGTGAAACTACGAGACTACTTTTTTCTGTGCGAGAATACGGTTCTAATTCCCTTATAAGAATTTAAATATAAGCCGAAACTAGCACTATAATATTAAATAATTTTGTGATAGCAGTGTGATCTTTAAAGTAACGTCTCACTTCAATATTATATTATGGACATAATTATATAATAGGATATACGAGCCAGAATAAGAATGCTGAAGCATCAATAGTTCCATCGAGTATAATGATTTTGATTTATATTTAGGAGAAAATGTTGAAATGACAGCTTTGGAAATTAATAACTTTGATCTAAATTAAGAAGAAAATATTGAAATCACCGCTTTCGATAATAATAATTTTGACTTAAATTTAAAAGAATATGAAAATATTGCTTTGGAAAATAATTTAAATTTGGGAGAAAATAGTGAATGTGAAATTTCATCACAAGATTTAAGCGATTTGACAAAATTTAAGGTTATTTAGGAATTTTTCAATCCCATACAGATGGTAATGAAGTAATAGTGGTAGACTAAAAAGCTCGTTTGATTCAACTTTAGAAGAACCTTGTACTCTAATGGATGAACAATTAAATAATACTGAAAGTACTAATTTAAATATATCAAACAATAGCTTTAGTGATGGTGATGTTATAAAACCTTGTAGTCAAAAACGTTCCGCCGTAAAAACTTCTTCGATTCTCAAATCCCTTTTATCAAATACCAAATCAAACTATCTCTCTTTAGATTCTACCATTAGTAATTTAATAGTTTCCTGCAGGCAAAATAGTCCTTATCGCTCTAACACTAGCGATTATGTAATTTCTGACCAGCAGAAAAGCCCACTTCAAACTTCTACTTCATCACTAACTAATATTATAGTAAACAATTTTAAAAATTAATTTTTGTGTATGTTTGAATGGGTCAGCGTGAAAAACAACCAAAATCCCAAAATGCCACTGAAAAAGACCGTGACAAATATATTTAGATAAATACGAATAAGCCGTAATGATGATTTTAAAAGAAATTCCTTAACGATATTTTGCTAGCATTATCCATGTAGGTAACTTATTGAGGCATTTTAGAATGAAAGATTTGGATCCAAATTGAAACGAACTTAGTAGAAGTAAGAGTCCTATCCTAACACATGGTAAAACGACAGCTGTCAATATAAACGAGGACTTCTAGGTCTCCGTCTACGATTTACATGACTGAAGAAATATATGAAGAAAAATGCTAGCCGAAGCATTTGAAACGTAGCTGTTGAAAAGAGAAGATTTTATATACCATGTTGATCTGAAATGAAATACGTTAGTTCTCTAGCCAAAATGTTCTCATAATTTTTCGAATGCTAGAAGAAAACATGTTCAAAATTCTATTTTGGCCTTACCAGCATCCCCATACTTGTATGAATATTATATCTACTACCCCTGGTATTTTATAGTGGGTTAGTAACATTGATATAGTTACTGGGAAGCCAGGGACGATTAAAAAATTAAATTCTGAGTGATAATATGTTTCTCATCTTCTATTCATATTCTACATTTATTTATCAAATCGCGCTATCCAATTTAGTATTATCACAAAAATCCATAACATTGTGTTATAAGTTAAAAAAATGACCATCATAATCAATTATGTTGGAGTTTGGAACCTTCGGCAACATGCACTAAAACGGAGTTTTATCCACAATACCGAAACAGAATTATTGCACTCGAAGCGCGTTTCGCTAACCATGTTAGCATCATCAGAAGATGGTTAAAACTGTTTTAGTCATCTCCTGATGATGCGAACATGGTTAGCGAAACGCGCGTAGAGTGCAATAATTATGTTTCGGTATTGTGGATAAAACTCCGTTTTAGATCATAATCAAGAAAGTTATGAAGCTAACCCGTATATCAAACTGTATATTTTTAAAACAAGTATTTTATATAAATAAAAAATGGTCATTTAAAACATTTTGAATAAAGCTGTTAAAGTAAGAGTTGCAAAAAATCTAAATAACGATATATCATCCTGTCCTAGTATGAGCTACTTTCTCATGAAATCCGAATTTAGATGTTATTTTTTGAATCTCACAGCGTTCCAGAAAAAATTATAGTGTAGAACAGTTAATTCTAACATTATTCTTGTTTGCTTTTTAATGCCAAAATTAAATGCGGCATTCTAGGAAATACCACTGATATTTTTTAGTTTCCAACTGAAAATACAGGCCAAAGAGAATTGAACATAATCAACAAGGACACATCGAAAGTCATAAAGAAAGATTTGAGGAAGTATAAAAAAATAAGTAATACGAACTATAGAAGAATCGTAGGTACAAGAGTATTAAAGAAAAACCTATTTACTGGGAAAGAACAAACTTTCAAATTAATTGACAAAAATGTAAAAATTACACACAACATAGAAGAAATACTGCGTATAGTTGAACAGTTCAATGGAGGGCTATACGCATACCAGCATCAAATGATATAAAACCATGAAAGTATGTACTAGAAATTCCCGATATAACGACGGACGAAATAAAACACGCTCTGAGAAAGATGAAGAAGGGCAAAACTCCGGAAGAAGATCGAGTGGCAACAGAAGCAATCAAAAAGAGGGAAAAGAACTAATAAATAAAATACGGAAACTCTTTAACTTGTGTCTACGTAAGCAAGAAATCCCTGAAAAATGTAATAACGCCATAATGATCATCCTCCACAAAAAGGGAGATTGGACTGACCTTAAGCATTACAGATCCATTAACCTGCTAAATCACCTATATAAATTATATACAAGTATACTTACCAACAGGATGCAATTAAAATTCGATTTTTATCAACCTCGAGAGCAGGCTGGGTTTCGCTCAGGGTATAGTACAAATGACCACCTACAATGTCTAAAGACCTTAATTGAAAAAAACTATCGAACACAACAGACCCTTGGTATTGATCTTTGTAGAATTTCGCAAAGCTTTCGCCACGGTGAATATCGAGGTTATCCTAAAGTCGCTGGAGCAATGCTGAATATATTATCACAACTATAACATAATCCGGAATATACATGAAAATGAAATAGCTACTATAATACTCCACGAGGCCACCAACAAAATTGACATCAGGAGAGGTGTAAGGCAAGGCGACCCTATGTCACCAAAATTGCTCTCATTTCTTATCTATTACTAGAGGGTTAATTCAATTTAGCATTCCCTTATCTTCAGTAATGAATTTTTTTTCAGAAATTAAGCAAACATAAAATTTATCCATAACATTCACCTTATATATATGCTATACAGATCAATCCTATAATATTGCGATAGACTAACGAAAAATTGATCAATTACAACCAAGATTATCTGACTAAAGGATGCCAAGATACCCGACCTCTCTTAGGACTTCACAATATTTGTAAAAATAACTTGTGCTATAGCTATTTTAAAGCGCAAATCATTTTTATTAATGAGCAGCATTCCAAACTAACCCTTAATTTTTAATAATTCTCCCACATTTAAGTATATGAGCCGCTACTAAAGCATCGTGATGATAACACTGTTGACCTCATTACTTTCTGAATTGCAAGGGCGGCCGGCCGGTACGTCACTAGTTTGGGTTACACTAGACTCTAGTTGCACAGCAATGAATTCACTGAAAAGCGTATTTCCGGCCAATAATATGTATGCATGAATATGCTTAAACAAAACAAACTTTTTGAGAAATAACCCTACGCAGACAATAGCAATTTTAGCATTGACATAAATATTTAAAAAATATAATAATCAATAACTTGATTATTATTAATTCAATATTAGTTCATTAGTTAACTGAACGGCAGGGATCTGAATCAATATGAATTATATTTAACTCAAAGCGAAAGCTGTTCATAATAGGCTTATAAGTGAAACTACGAGACTACTTTTTCTTTGCGAGGATACGGGTATAATTCCGTTATAAGAACTTAAATATAAGCCGAAACTAGCGGTATGATATTAAATCATTTTGTTATAGCGGTGTTATTTTTAAAGTAACGTATCACTTAAACATGATATTATGGACATAATTATATAATAGGATATACGAGCCCGAATAAAACTGCTGAAGCATCGATAGTTCCATCGAGTGATGAACAGCAATTCATTTCTGTGCATGTTTGAATGGGTCAGCGTTAAAATCAGCCAAAATGCCACTGAAATCGTCCTGGACAATTATATTTAGATAAATGTGAATAAGCCATAATGATAACGACATTCTGCTAGCAATATTCATGTAGGTAACTTATTGAGACATTTTAGAATGAAAGTACTTATCGCTAGTTGGCTCCAAATTGAGGCGAACTTAGTAGAAGTAAGAATCATAATACCTGGTAAAACGACAGCTGTCAATATAAACGATGACTTCTAGGTCTGCGTCTACGATTTACATGACTGAAGAGATCTATGAAGAAAATTGCTAGCCGAAGCATTTGAAATGTAGCTGTTGAAAATAGAAGATTTTATATACCATGTTGCTCTGAAATGTAATATGTTAGTTCTCTAGCCAAAATGTTTTCACAATTTTTCGAAAGCTAGAAGAAAATATGTTTAAAATAAAATTTTGTCCTTACCAGCATCCCAATACTTCTCTGTAGGAATACTATTCATCCAGATCTACTACTTCTGGTACTTTATATTGGGTTCGTAAAATTGGGATAGTTACTGGGAATGTTATATAATATAGCCTTAAGAAAAATATTAGTCTTATGCGGAGCCACTATCTCTATCAAGAATATAATTGTCAGATAAATGCTAAACCTATTCATTCCTTCTCTATTTGACTAAATTAGTTACGCTGAGGGCTAATGATGATGCTCCTTTCCCATTTTTGTCCACATTGGTTCTGTCCTGAAGTATACGCAAAATGATATAAATATAGTATAATTATTCAAGAGATTGAAGGAGAAAGATGTTTTCTATCTAAAAGCTGACAAAGGTAATAAGGTTGTTATATTAGACAAAAGCGAATATTTTCAACGGGTTGATAATTTAATAGAATCCGGGCCCTATAACAGAATCTCAAGGAATCCATTATCTAAGATGGTAACGCAAGTTAAAAACACTTTGAAGAAATGTATCAACCTTATTTCTGATCAAATTAGATACAAATTATCTGTAAGTAATCCTACTATGCCGAAACTATATTGTCTTCCCAAGATTCATAAACCTGGGAAGGCAATGCGTCCCATAGTCTCGGCAATAGGATCACCAACTTATAATATATCCAAGTGGCTAGCAAACCAGTTTGAAAATTTACCTATAAAACAACAGAATTCAGGAGTACTAAATTCCTTAGATTTCATAAACAAAATTAAAGACACGATTCTTAATGAAGGTGAAATTTTAATCTCGTTTGATGTTAGCTCATTGTTCCCTAGTGTACCAATCCCACAGACCTTGCAATACCTTGGTGAATTACTTGAAATGAATAGTTTTGATAACGAAATCAAACAAGAATATTTAACTTTAACCAAACTTTGCATGGATCAAAATTATTTTCAATACAAAAATAACTATTACCAACAACTTGAAGGTACGGCAATGGGCAACTGTTTATCGCCGTTCTTAGCTAACCTTTTCATGAGTAAATTTGAAAATGAAATCAGTGAGGAGTTCGAATATTTTCCAAGGGTATGGTACAGATATGTGGATGACATTTTCGCGATTTTCGACACAAAAACCGCTAATGTTGAAGATTTTGTAACAAAACTAAACAACCGTTTCCCCACCATTAAATTTACTTATGAAGTCGAGAACAATGGCCAGCTACCATTTTTGGATACTTTAGTGATTAGGAACGATAATAACACACTAGAATTTGATATTTATAGAAAAAATACTGCCACTAACCGATATATTCCTAATGACTCCTTCCACTGCGACCAACATAAAATGGCCAGCTTTCATTTTTTAGTACACCGTTTGGTTAACTTTCCTCTTAGCAGAGAAAGATTTAATAATGAAAAGGAAACTATTAGGAATATAGCGAAAATTAATGGTTTTAATACTAACTTAATAAATAAACTAATTAATAGGCATTTGTTTAGAAAGACCATTCGTGATTCCACTTCTTTCGTAAATCAGGATGAAAATACAAAATACGTTTCGATACCGTATAATCCTCAGTATACTAGAGGACTCCAAAAAGTTTTTAAGGAAGTAGGTTTAAAATTAGTATACCAGACTCAGTTCAATATTAAGAAATTATTAGGTGGTCCAAAGGACAAAATTGAAATATTGGAAAGAAGTGGAATATATGAAATTGGATGTATGGATTGTAACCAAAAATATGTTGGGCAAACTAGAAGATCTATACAGACTAGATTCAAAGAACATTTAGCTCATTTAAAGTATGGTAGAACAGAAAAATCAAGTGTTGCCGAGCATGCTTTTGATAATAATCATAGAATAACCATTAAAAATTTAAAATTAATTCATAATATAACTGATAGGAGATTATTAGACGCATATGAAAGTATGGAAATTATTAAATGTAAGAATAGTTTAAATAGAGATAGAGGGCCTATTCCGTATAGTCCATTGTATTGGTTGATCAAGCGTGACTAGCGGGATCCCAGGATTGGTTCTGTTTAGTTCCGCTTGATTAAGCAAACAGTAGTATAAAAGGGAGTTAGGTAGATTTTAATTTTAGTTTTAATCATCTCCTGATGATGCTAACATGGTTAGCGAAACGCGCGTCGAGTGCAAATATTCTGTTTCGGTATTGTGGATAAAACTCTGTTTTAGTTAATCAATAAAAAGAAAACATTTTGTCATTTAAAACATTTTTAATAAAACTTCTATAATAATCCATAAAAGTTGCAAACAATTTAAATAATGGAATATCATCCTATCCTAGTATAGGCTATTTTTTATGAAATGAAGATATGAGTATTATGCAGACCCGTTATTAAAACTAACATTATTTTTCGTTGTTTTTAATGCCAAAATTAAACGCGGTTTCCTAGGAAATACCTGTAAAATTTTTAGTTTGTAACTAGTTCTAATGCCTACTAATTTTCATTAAATAACCATGATAAATGCATCCAGTTTCCTTTTGCTGTGCAGCCGGGTAACCGATTTAATTATACGCAGTCGCAAAACTTTCATGCATATAAATAAATAAATAAATAAATAGCCATATATTTCCAACAGGCCCAAAGACCCAATTACAGGAAATTCAAATAAGTACATATATGACAACTAATCAATACAATCACATAACAAGTTACGATAATAATAACAGCAAATCACAACGTTAATAGATGTATATACGTAAATATAAAAAAAGGAAATATATATATAATACACATTGGTATACATAACACTAATAAACTAAAGGGAGTAACCAGACGCCTCTCGCAAGTACCTCAAAACAGTAGGTAAGCTGTCGAAGTTTATGTCGCAAAAAGCGGAAATGCGATTAAAATTGTGGCACATTTTGTAAATGGGACTTTAGATATGATATTTGACCTCGCAAATTCAAGCGAAAAAGTGGGTTGATGTCTGGCACCACTGCGGGGTACGTGAAATGATAGGCGTTCCAACAGAAGTGGACAGTCGATTTTAGAGGAAAGAAGCTTATGGAGAAATGATAGTGACTGAGAGTCACGACGAACCGCCAAAGGCAACTCTGCAAACCTCGACAGGATAAGATCATGGTTCAGACCTCGCTGAGGATAAGAGCCATCTTCCCTGAACATTAAGTATTTTAGGAAGCGCCTCTGAACTGAGTCGACTGAGTAAGCGTGGCAGTTATATATAGGGAACCAAACAATAGAACCGTAGTCCAACTTTGATCTCACGAAGGAGTAATACAAGAGCTCAAGGGTGGATACGTTTGAAAAGTGTTTGCAAGTTCTCAGTATAAAACCCAAAGCTCTAGAAGCGTTAGCCACCATCTGATCGATATGACTGATGAAACAGAATTTCTCATCGAAAACAACACCTAGATCTCTCACCGCAATACGCCTAATCAAGGTGCAATCATTTATGGTGTAATTAAAAAGACTTGCATTTTTAGATCGAGAGTAGGAAACAACGTTGCACTTGGAGATGTTTAAGCGAAGTCTGTTAGCCACACACCACCTACTGACCGTATCAATACTGGCTTGAAAAGACACGTGGTCCTCGAATGCATCGATACGGTGGAAAATTTTCAGATCGTCAGCATAGGCGAGAGAGCTGCAGTCTATCAGGGAGACCAGATCGTTGATGAATATGTTGAACAGCAGTGGCCCCAGGTTGGACCCCTGGGGGACACCTGACGTCGGTACAAAAGGTTCCGATGTAAAACCCTCGATTTCGACAAATTGACGACGATTGAAGAGATAAGATTCCAATACTAAGATAAGTTTGTTGGTGAAACCGAACTGGTCAGATGCCTTCCGTAGTAAAATGTGATGATCAATTTGATCAAATGCTTTGCAAAAGTCTGTGTAAATGACATCCACTTGACTTCTGCGGTTAAAGGCGTCGCAGACGTTAGAGGAGAAAGAGCAGAGATTAGTCATACATGATCTTCTAGAAAAAAAAAGCCGTGTTGATGAACTGACAATCTGTTACGTATTTTGAAGAATAGGTATTTCTGTAAGACAATCTCTAGCGCCTTGGAAAAGTTGCATAATATGGAAATGCAACGATAATTTTCTACTAGAGATGGATCGCCTTTTTTGAGAATAGGGCAAACCCTGGCTATCTTCCAAACCTCCGGAAACACGCCGGTGCCCAAGATCAAGTTGAAAATATGACAAAGAGGAGCACTCATGATTGAGGAACAGTCTCTCACCAAAAAGCTGGGAATTCCGTCCGGCCCATATGTTGATTTATTTTTCAGCATTTTGCAAGCCGACTCTACTTCCTCGGAAGTGACTGTGGGAATGTCAATGAGCTCACAGTGCTCCGTTTGAGCGCACAAATCCACGTGCTCGGGTCGCCCATAGACACTTCCAAAGAAGTCAGCAAAGGCAGATACGATATTATGAGGCCCATGGACGGGCTTATTTGAGTAGTTCATGGTGGCTGGGATGCGGGACTGAGCCTTTTTACTTTGAACGAAAGACCAAAAATTGGAGGGGTTGTTGTTTATATTTCGCTCAGCAGTCCCAATGAAGTCCTTATAGTCCCTCTGAGTTAGTGATTTAATTAGCCTACGCAAAGAAATATACTTTGTCTGGTAGAAGGCAGAGTCGCGCGTCTGAAGTTGACGACGCAATCTTTCTTTCCTGAAGATGTTGTCAATCAATTCTCTTGAAAACCAAGCCGGAAAACGCCTTCTTCTGGGTTGCTTAAGAGGTGTACAGGCAGCAAAGCTATTATTAAGAATCTCATAGAAGGACTGACATGCGCTGACAACATCAGGAGATTCAAGAACGCGTGACCAGTCAGTGTGCAATAACGATGCATACAACCTGGGATAATCAGCTTTCCGAAAGTTGAAGCGGGGTGGTTGAGCGTTGTTCACAGGAAAGTTGACGGCATGAGGAAGTACCGCTTGAAAATCAAGAGACAGAGCAGGATGATGTGGATCCTCCTCGACCAGAGGCACATCACTATGAGCTACATTAACCGCAAAGTTGGCGAAAACCAGGTCAAGGAAGCGATTGTTTAAATTTGGGACGGTATTATACTGTTTAAGGCTGAGCAACTCGCTGAGGTTTAGTAAACCTTTGTGTCTGGGACCATAAGGAACAGTGAATGAAAAGGAGGGAATGTTGAAATCGCCCAGAAAAATTAAGTTTTTAGAAAGCATTATGTCCAGTGACGAGAGGAGGTCAAAAAAGTTTCGGCGTCGGCGCTGGTGGCGGAGGGAGGGATATATATATAATAAATACGTAAAATACAAAATAATTTAAAGTGAGCTTACAACCTAAGAAGTCTATATTTGGCACGGTGTTACTGATATTTGAAAGATCCAGTAGTTCAGAACTGAGCCTATTGTGAAGACCAAGCATGACTCCCCCCCCACCCTCTGGATTCGTCCATTCGGTCTGTTCTTCTATCAGAGCGGTATATGATATATGAGTCTGGAAAAAGTTCTGAGTCCAGGATATCCGGCTGGAGCCAGGACTCAGTGACAGCAATGTCGTCATAATCTGAGGAGACCACGCAACTGTAAAACCTATGCGTCTTAGTACGTAGACCCCTGACATTCTGGTGGCAGCAGGTTAAGTCGTTAGTTGAGATTGTAAGGGATCTCGGTTTTTTGCAATTATTGTTGGAATACCGTTAACATACCTCAAAATGAGATTTTCCTCCCCGTTCGTACGGCGAACCCGCAGTTCATCTTTCGTATTCTGAAGTTGTTTCAGCTGAGCTGGAGATAGGTCAGCCTCGATGTAGAACTGATGGGCGTCGATAAACTTTCTCCGGCTCCTCAACACAGCCGACACGTCGCCCGAGCTAGAGAGGGTCACTTCCAGAGGCTTGTGACCGTTACGATTTGGTTTACCGACCCTGGAAACATCAGCAGCCACGATCCTACGAGAGGTCCCGTCAGACAGCAGCGAGGAAATCTGGTCCAACTCGGGAGCTTCCTCTTCCAGACGCAGATTAAATATCATTAGGTTGTTCATACGAGCCTGCCTCTGCAGCACCTCCCCGAATATACCACTCTCCATACATACATATGATCTGGGAGAGTGGTGCCAACAAAAAACGCTAATCGTTATCGTTCCAGCTTATTTTAAAAATTAAATCAGCAGACGCGTATCGAAATGATAGATATTGAAAATAAACATGCCCATGCCGCATTAAAAATGAAAGAATTTGATATTACCGATAAACATAACATGAGCTTAATAACTTTATATCGAGACTAAAATTCTCATCTATTACTAGAAGGTTCAAAAAAATTGCGCGCCCATATCTCCAGTTACGAAGCCCATTTTTTTCAAAAATTGAGCAAAAATAGAATTAATCCATAACATACACCTTGTAAATATCCCAATACTGCTCCAATTCAATTCTATAATACTGCGATAAACTAAAGAAGAATGGATCAGTTGCAACCTAAATTATCTGAACAAAAGCTTATTTTAGCGCCCCATAAAACATTTTTAGTAATGAGCAGCGTACCGAAGCTTAAGGATAATATTACAAAAATCCCTGAATAATTACTTTCATAGCACGATGACGCAAACATTAACTGAATACATTTCATTCCAATGAATTATATTTTTCGTCACCTCTGCGAGCTCTCTATTCATGTATCAAAACCACGCTGTGCAATTTTAATCAACAAGCGACCATAAAGACGTTGGGTTTATTAAATTTTCGACAAATGTTCGTGGAGCGCTATAAAGAAGCAATTTCCACAATAATTGTAGAAACGCAGGTTAACGAAATAAGTCATTGTCGAGTGCGCAATTACGGGAATATATATTGCTGAGTTTTTAAATTAAAAGTCACGTTCAATCTTGAGTGTAGTTTGGGCTGAATCTATTTTGTGCGATACTTTCTAGCTTTGTGGCAGTTTCTGTAGCTTTACGGCGTGCTGTTCAATTTTGACGATAATGTAATCTGAAAATGTGATCTACAGAAGTTTCTGCTTTGAATAATCAGTAACGACGGTAACTTAATTTATATTGCATTAACGTACAATATATTTTATTTAATAAATAAAAACATATTTAAATATAATCTTGAATGATATTTTATTAAATATATTACATTATGCGCCTATTCAAATAACTTTTTATAATATGCTTGTTGGAAATGGCAAACAAGTTGGGGTTGTATTCAAACTAGAGGAAACGAGTATCACAAAAATAAAGTTATTATATTGATTAAAGCAACTCTGCCAAAATTATTCATACGAAAAGGCCAAAATAAGTATCATAACAATGAAAGTTATGAACACCAGGCATACTAAATTCAATAGGTTTTATAAATAAGTATTTTACATCCATCATAAGAGAGATTCTATCAGTTTACACATTTTAAGAAATTTTCCGACTCTTAGCGCTAAACATGCACTAAAGAGGAAATGAGCGTCATAACACAGAAAGTTATGAATCCCTTACGAACGAAAACCAATATTTTTTTTAAAACAAATGCTGAACACCGATCAGAAGAAGAGATTTTGTAAGTTTAAACGCTACTGATTATTTAAAGAAACTTCAAAAGTTTGATTTAATAATGTATGCGGAAAAGAAATTAAAATCATAACATATGTTATGAATCCCAAAGACATAAAAACAACAGAAAAATTAAGGATGCATGCAAAATCTCATAAACCTTAATTATAGATATTATACTTCGATCAGAAGGAATAATTCTCTTAACTTAAACAACATTGATAATTTTCTAAGCAATTTGAAATAACTTATAGGCTTTTGCCAATAAGGTTAACATTACAATGGTACTTTGAAAAGATACTTTAAGCAATGCAAAGACTGCAAGAATAGTGGAATAGGGGACAAACGTTTCTAAATAGAACGATCGATCAAACGATTTGCGGCTTAGGTTCAATTCAAGGTATTGGAAAATAACATGAAGGTAATAGGTGATGTATTAGAACAATCAATTATTTTTTTGCTGGGCACGATATCGAGTTATTGAAAGCTCACATCAAGCCAACGTCTCAATATAATTGGAACATCTATCGAAAATTGACGAGAGTGCCGCTATAGCTTCAATATACTTATCCTTAATAGGCTTATACTGAACAGCCCTAGTTCTCTTAAATATATTATTAGAACAGACAGGTATTCAGCATACCCAAGATAATGCAAACTAAGCGTGAATAGGCATTGATTTCAGTTGATGGAAAATACCTTAATATGGGGCTATTACAAACTGATCACTTCGATCTCAATTTACATTCGACCTTTAGTATTCTAATTCATTTCATTATATATTATATGTTTTTAAATTTGTGAATACTTATCTTTCAGGCATCTCATTAAAAGTCTGGAGAAAAAGTAAAATTTAAAAAAATATATTTTTGTATAAATTGGTAATATTCTCATAATATTAACGCGCTGAAATACATTTTCAATAGTAATACAAGTGAGCATCATATGAAAACAGGTTATGCTAATCTGTTCATTTCAGCCATACATTATGTTTTAGTATCGATTAAAAGATATTTGCAGCCCGTGATAGACATTTTAAAAGCATTTCTTTGTATAACCAACTCATGGTTAATAAAAAATTTAATATCCAGAAAATAACCATTATTGTATCACACCTAATTAAAAATATAGAGATTCATATAGAAGAAATATTCTATTGGTATTTTTTCTAGATCCCTTCGTATTAGGAAAACATTTATAGTATTATTCCGTCATTGATTCGCAATAAAATTCAGGGGGAACATAAGCCTCTCAAATTTCCACAATATATAGATAAATTGTGCCATTGAACGTGCGTCATATAGCCACTTGCCAGCGAACAAAAATCGAAGGGAAATATCGAGGAATATTCGGAATTCCTTTTGAGCACGTTTGACCTATAAATACGATATCCTGACAATAGAGAAATTTTATACGTTGGGGCCATTGGATCACTTTTGAATGTTGGGTGGCGGGAGTCTTGGCCACTTCTGGTCTAGACACAATAGAGGACAAATGCAACAAAAAACTTATCTATTATTTCTACTTCCTCAGTTTATTTTAGATTTTGAATATTTAATAGGATCCTTAATGGTTTCTAGGTTTGTGCCAAGAGCTTCAATAATTTAATTTTATATGCAGATAAGAATTGTCAGATGGGTCTACGTTTATTAGAAAGCAAAATGTGTTTAACCATATTGTGAACTCGTTAAAATCATTAATTAAATATCACCCTGTCGCAAGTTTGAACTTGAACTTAAAAAATGTTATATAAACATTCACTGTTAATTATAAACAATTTGAGCCGTCGACGGGAGCGACTTTAATCCTTAACGATGCAGTCATCAGCATTTTGTAACATATAAATACGCAGGCAAACGCCGAGTTAATCAGACTTTCGGGTCTCTCAAACCGCTCAATTTAGTCGCTGGGCAGTACACAGGTACGTCCACTTCTAGTTGTTCTATCCCACAACCCCCATAACTGAGAACACTTATGCACAGGTATAAGGTTGTCAGGTCCTTACCTAACCCGGGTGAACGTATGCACAGGTATACGGCATTCGGGGGCTACTTAAAGTATAGAGAGAGTCGAATTCATGAGGTATCAGAACTTCTAGTAAAGGGGTAGTTTTTGGGGAGTTTCAAAAAGTAGTGAAAGTGCCTTAGCAATTTGTGATAACCTAAAAAGACTTACCTTATAAATATCAGAACAAATACCTAAATAAAAGACAACCCGCTCACATAAACTTTATTAATAAAGTAGTGACGTCACTATGCCAAATAAACTTTAAAATAAGCCACCCTCGCTTGCCAAGTGATTTAATTTGAGCGTCGTGACACTCATAACTCATCTACGTCACATCTAAAATAATGACGCCAAGCAATTTAGTGTTAATTGGGCCTAGTGCCGCCATCTTAATCAATATACGTCACAACAACAGTAATAACTTAAACTAAACATTAAAATCAAGTAAATCATAAAGTAATTAAACATTTAATAAACGCAGGCTAGGTCAGTGTAGCTATTGCATAAAATCTAAGCACATATTGGTTCGAATCACGCGCGGAGGTACGGCCAAGTGCTGCCATCTACAGGCGGTCTGCGACACCAAAGACAGAGTACGGACACGTGCTGCATCCACGGACGCTTGCCGAAGTACGGGCGGTCGACATCACAAGCGCCATCTAGGGGTCCTTATTCATACCTGGAACAAAGAAAGAAAAAAGGTAACTACGTTGTGGAAGCTGCTTTATTTTTGGCGAAGGTGCTAGTCAGTAAAACACAAATATAGTTAATTATATGGAACAGACATCAAAATGGAGTAATACAACAGATTTGTATAAGAGAAACTAAAGAAAAATATGGAGCAAGCAGGAGAAACAAGTGAAGAGGACGAAGAGAGGAAAAATATAATTATATGGAACAAGTACTCAAGTAAAAGAAGAATTTAAGCAACTAAGACAAAAAACAAAAACTAGGAGAGACCCGAAGCTTCAAAATGTAAATAGTGTAAATATAAAACCCAAGTGCTCATAGAAAATGATATATACAAGGCACTTAGGAGGTTAAAATATAAATAAGAAAAATATATAGTGAAACATAGAAAATATATAGTGAAACATAGCATAATATAAGCTCGAGTGTTAATAAGATAAATATATAAATAAAAACACTTAGGATGTTAATAAACTGAATATAGAATAATAAGCATTATATAATATAATAGGACATTGAAGGATTTATGAAGAAAAATTAAGCTTGAAGAATGAATTAGGCGAATATTAGCGAGAAGAGTAGTAAACTATGTATGCAAATTAAATAGGTGAAGCAAATGTGAAGATGTATACAGTAAAGCACAAGTAAATGTGAGTTGCCATTAAAATTGTGTATTGAGAGTATATACAGAAAAATATATGTGTATACGAGGAAGTATGATAAAGTAAAATGTTCTCGGCCTAAATAAGACTGCAACGACTGAGTATCTAAACGAGAAAGTCAAAACAAGGGATTTAGGCATCGGAAAGTTGAGCATATAGGGACTGAAGTAGCTACGCTGACGAACAAGGAAGTTGAAGCAAATATTTTGGTACCCGAGAAGCTCAAGGGCAAAGTACTCAGGTGAAATGTTACATAAGCAAGAAATGTTTATATAAAGCATGAAGAATATAGAAAAAGCATACATAAAGTTAAAAAGTTGTTTATGTAAAGTGAGAAGAAATATAGAAGATGTTTTTGAGAAAAGAAGAAGCGTACAAAGTGAGGAAAT
The DNA here is from genome assembly GCA_016904865.1 of Pissodes strobi. Taxonomy (NCBI): domain Eukaryota; kingdom Metazoa; phylum Arthropoda; class Insecta; order Coleoptera; family Curculionidae; genus Pissodes; species Pissodes strobi. The sequence goes on along the minus strand of MU184108.1, from coordinate 157,806 downwards.
ATATAAGCAAAAGGTGTTAATGTAAAGCTAATAAAGTGAAATAATGGAGAAATATATAAGCAAAAGATGTTTATATAATGTGTGAGAGCATACGTGGATATATAAATAATAATATAATGTTTCTCTCTCCTGCACAGTTTACATAAAGCTAGCATAGATATACATAGCGTGCCTATATACATTTAAAGTAAGCCTTGAATAAGAAAAACTTAAGATATGGAAAGTAAATATAAGAAACATAGAATAAAATAAATATATGGGAAAATGTATATGTAAGCCATACCAAGAAGTGTATAGAAAAGCAGTAAGAAATTGTAAATAATGTATATATAACCTTACCTTGAGAACATGCCGCATGGATCACAATCCAGGACCAGTCAGGAGCCATTGGAAAGCACCAATCGAGTCCATACAGGACTTATCCATTCTAACAATCACTAGCAGAAGTATCCCCATTCTTCGACTAGGGATTTCTAGAAGATAAAAAAGTATAAGAAATTATAATATATGAAATACCTGCAGCAGTAGACAACGAATTAGATAATTTAAAAAATAATTCAATAATAACAAACCACCTTAGATCAAATCTTGCCAAGTATCTAATATTGCCAAAAATCATATTTACGATACTTATATTTGATTGTATTCTTTAGC
>MU184108.1:111404-132152 GCA_016904865.1 Pissodes strobi | reverse complement strand
ATTATACTATGTTGTAATCTTTAGCTAGTTCAAGTGGCGACCATATATGATGATAAAAAAGTTATGCTTTATTACGTCACAAGAGTGCCCACGTGCAATCGCGATTTCTGGTCCTTACCCTCATCAGGCAGGCTTTGCACCCAGGGAGCGCCCTGAAGAAATAGATCTGTTTTTTTCAGAGCTCCCTGTGTGCAAAGCCTGCCTGATGAGGGTAAGGGCCCAGAAGTCGCGATCTGCGCAACTGCCGGATTTTTTTCGGCTACCAAATACCATTCTTCTGTATTTTTTTATATGATATACGTGTTCAAAAATCGATAATATCCCCCGTTGTATAGCTGTAAATTTAAAATCGCTTCGACCTATTTAGATTTCATGCTAATAAATCTCTGCTTTCAGCAGTGTTTGTGTCGGATTAATTAAAATGCATTTAAAAACAATATATGTAGTAAAAAAAAACAAATTGATGGTTTATTTTTATTTACAGTTGCAATGATTTATATGTCTAAATGTGTGCGGATTCATATTAACAGATTCCAAATGCGCACAAATTGGAAAATAAGAACTGTAGAATTAAATATGCGAAATTTAGGGTAAGTTAAATATTCTTTCGGAAATCCTTATATTTTTCTATAGTTCCATGCCGTAAGCGCAAATTGAAACTCCTATAAGATCACACTGTTTCACAACGACTGATATCTGGAACAATCAATAAGAACATTTGCCAATAAACATACTGTTTTTGCATATAAAATTACAAGATCAATCGACTTACCTGTAAGGAAGATCGATCGGAATTATCCGAGCATCTTCGCCGTCCCTCATTACACTTTGTAGTATACAACTTTTTCCCAATCGGTACAATTTTTAAAGAAGTTATCTAAAAACATGGTGATTCAGCCGACCCTGGCTAGCCGCTCGAGCTTATCGCCTTGATGCGTCATTACAATTTTGGTTCGTGAGATTTTTGATTACATTGTATTTGGGGTGAAAGGGAGAAGGTAAAGACTGGGTGGGTTTGTAATGAGGGACGGCGAAGATGCTCGGATAATTCCGATCGATCTTCCTTACAGGTAAGTCGATTGATCTTGTAATTATCCTTCGCATCTTCGCCGTCCCTCATTACACTTTGTAGATGTTTAAAGTATTTGCGATGTAATCTACATTAACTGAAAATTGCGATATTTCTGTAGTCCTAGATTTGTAAGGCCCTTTTTATAAACTAAAATTCAAATTTATAACCATTAGATTTAATAACATACATATGAAGGTACATATATTATGTTTAACGCTTAACTGATATTAACCTTTAACTTATTTTTAATACTATACCAATATTCTTATGTAATATGATAACGAGTTGGTAAGTAAGTTATAATTGTAGCTCCATATTTATATGATTCTTTAGAAATTATGGTTCAGTAAACAAGATGCAAATCCAGTGGGATTACCCACGCCAAGTTTGTTATAGAATTTTGAGAATAATTTTGATCTTTCTGTCGAGCCAGCTGTCTTCTGAATGATTTGTAATGTAACTCCAATTCTTTGAGCTGCTGAAGTTGCCCCGTGTCGCATGCTGTGTGCCCCAAAGATTTCCGTGTTTATACTGCTCGCTCTTAGTATTAACTTGACCCATCTGCTAATGGTTTGACTGCTGTCTGGGTGATAAGGCTTTTTGTGAGTGAGTATTACATTTTCTTTGATTTTGCTACTTGTGGTATCGATTGCATCTGCAAATGCAACGATCTATTAGCGTATTTACAGTATCTGTAAATGCCGTAATTTCTGTTTTTGAACAGAAAAAATAGGTATGTTCACTAGCTGCAACTGCAATTGCAGACAGTGGAGGGTACGATCGATTGTATCTGCTAATACAACAAACTATTCACCTTTTATTGACTGGTAGCACCCTTTTTTCTTTTTTGCGTTCTATGTAAGTCTCTAATAGTGTGGCTATACATAGTTCAGGTTGATTGGTAAAATTAGGTTGAAGCCTGTTTAAGCCACCTGCTTTTATTTTATCCGGGAATCTGATTTCAATTATATATTCATATTTAAAAATATTGTCTATTTTTACTTCCGGATTGTCAGTGTGCGGTGTGCCGTTATTAGTATTAAGAGTGTTACTAGCTTTAAAGTTAGATTTGTAGATTTAAGGATTCGTGAAGGTACATGCTCTTTAAGCGCTGTAGAACTGGGTAGGAATCCCAAGTAAGTAATTGAGTACTTTGGATTTGGGGGTCTTATGTTAAATGTTCCATTGAAAATCCCTTTTATAACCGCTTCGTCTTTTGTTTAATATTCAATATTGGAGAAAGTGCAGATTTGTGTGAGTTCATTGTAGAGTAGGATGACTCCGAAGACAATTGAATGTTTAGGAGCTCAATAAGTTTACAGTTTTGGTACATATTTGATGGTGCTTACAAAACCTGAAATTCCCCTATTTATTGTAGTATTGTTTGTCAATGAATAAATAATCACTTTTATAGCTTCATTCGGTACGCTATGCAACGATTTTTTAGTATATTTACAGTATCTGCAAATACTGTAATTTCTGTTTTGAACAGAAACCAAGAGTGTAATAATTCGCTACCTCCAATGCAATGATTTTATGTAAGAGGGTTGCAATAGTATGGTGGTTATTTGTTTTTGGTGGTTATTTGTGTTTGTATCTGCAAATACATAGCACTATACCGTTTTATTTTTGTCAGTACATATATCCTTTACATCGGCAAATGTAGGGATATAGTGTGCCTCTAACCACTCCAACATAATACACCTACTGAAGTGGAGGCTGTTGGGGCCCTTCACATCTGCAAATGTGAAGGCCAATTTTAGTTACAGTTATTCGCATCTGCAAATGCGAATTTGTAAATAGGTATTGATATTATTTATTAACATTTCCTGCAAGCAATGCTTACTCCAATTTTTTCCCTCACCGGTCGGCTCATATCAACACGAATTGTTTAAAAATAATGCGTTCCGGTATACATCGCTTCGACAGAGCCGAACGATAACATTCCGATAAATTTATGACGAGCGGCTAAATCCCGAGTTGCAATCCAAAATACTGCGCGAATCCATGTCTACGTCCTAGCAAAATTTCTATTAATTTACCTTTTTCCCTTAAATTTGGGTTACTTTGGGTTAGCCTTGGGTTATTTTTGGTTAGCACTTGGTTAGTTCTTGTTGATTGATTGCGAGCAAAGTGAACGGAGGGGCATGCAAAGCTATAATAATACCCAACTTGGGTTTTAGTCGCTCCTAAATTATGAGTCAGCTTGCCTTTGTGGCTAGTTTTTAAGGGTTAATTTCGTGAGAAAAGGGCATCCTTCGACTTACTTAAATTTTTTTATTTTTTTGAAAATTATTTATTAATACAGTAATAACAATAATTACAGTATACATAGTCCTTAATCCTCTAGACAGTGTTTTTAACACTGGTATTGAGGATAATTGCATTTTAGTAATAATAACAGTACGATTTCCTATAAACTCTCTAGTATTGTGGCTATGAATATCCTTTGAAATTATTATGATAATATTTGATTTTTGAATTTTATTTATTATCCTGTAGATAAGTGGATCATGATTAAATATAACTTTTAGTTTTTTGTTTTGCAATATTTGCATCAAATCGAATTGTACTTTATAGTCCCACATGTGGCCCATACGGGGATCAATTATCGAAAACGTGATAATAGTACGAAGGCATTATAACCATTTGTTTCTATTTTTTATATTCCTTTATATGGTAAAAACGTGTTATTCTATGTAAACATTAATAAATGTGCAGGCCGACCGGTATATTTCCTTAGTCAGCCTTTTGTTGTGTTATGTAACCACTTTTTGTGATTGAATAGTATTGCTTTGGGAGGATGTACGATTACGATTAGACGAGATTACTAGAGAACGATTCGAATAGCTCGTATCGTTAACTTTTGCTTATTATTTATATTGATTTCGATATAATATATTTCAATTCCGAATATATTGTTTGATTCTGTGTATAATTGTGCACAGACGACAAATGTAACAATATTTTGTCATGCCCTCGTATATAAATAAGAGTTTGTTAGTAATTTTGGACTGTAACCCGTTCGCACTTTATTTTATTCTAATATAGTTAGTTTTAGAAGTTTGAGAGTATTTTCCATTTTAATTTTATTAAGTAAAAAATTAAGGGTTACAAGTGTCATATTTATTCATAATACTAAGGTAGCTTAGTATTATACACATTAGGCTTTTATACGAGAGATAGTTTCTGATTTTATACATATAAGATAACCAGGTATTTATGTATATTTGAAATTTTGGCCTATAATCTTATGTGAACTCACCCCCTGATTAGCTTCTTCCGATGAATATTGCTCCCTTTTTTCACCTCCTTTGCGAGCAAGACATATCACTACACATACACTGTACTTGAAATACGATTTCTAGGCATTTTTCTTCTTAAAACCAAAAGAAAGAACCGATTTACGGATTCTTGCTTGTCACCGATCGGTACAAAATTGTAATGACGCATCAAGGCGATAAGCTCGAGCGGCTAGCCAGGGTCGGCTGAATCACCATGTTTTTAGATAACTTCTTTAAAAATTGTACCGATTGGGAAAAAGTTGTATACTACAAAGTGTAATGAGGGACGGCGAAGATGCGAAGGATAATCTATATTTCATCTTAGATCGAAATCATTTCCATATTTCTAATTTATTTGTTTAACGATATGTGTTTTATAAAAATTCAAACTTTTTTTTATCTAGAAATACCTCGCCTCTGATTCGACATTATTCAATAATATCCAAATTTAAAATTGGTAGTTTCAAAAATTTAATACACACACAAGGCAGGAATTGTTTTCTCGAAATTAATTTTTTGTTTAAATTGATCCTAGGTCATCAAAAAATATTTTTTCGCTCACAAAGCTATCCCATTTTGTCATATATGGAAAAGCAACCAATAACATCTTTTATGGTTAATAAATTTTATCTGTTTATGCATGCTTTAATGATCAATAATGGTTGGGTTGGGATAGATTCATCAAAAAAAAAAAAACACCAAGTTATCCCTTAAAAATTTGAAATAAATAGATTTGTCAAAAAATATGTAGTTAAATTAATATAATATATCATGTTATATAATTATATTATATACACGTTATAAAACAGTGTTACGTATTTTGAAGAGGAATGGTAATCGTTAAAATAAAAGATGTTAATATGAACTGTTTCGTTTTTGAGATCCAGTGTGTTAAATGTTATATAAAATATATGGAGTTATTTTTGTTCATTTTTACACGCCTAGAGATTTTGCCAAATAAAGGCTAAAGGGTGCAAGATGCAAAAAAAACAGGAAAAAATTTTTGCTCAATTCTGTTAGATAGTGCGCAAAATACTATCGAAGAGTTCATTTAATAAATTGAAATTCTAATATTAATTTATACACAAGTATTTAAGAGAGATTATTTTTGCGCACTAGTGCATACAAGTTGACTATACGCTCTATGAAAGATGTGCAAAGATATTGCATTACGCCTGGTAGCAGAAAAATATATAATTTTGTTGCTTAAGAATGACTCTTGGCGATATATTTATTTCTGACAAATCTCACCAAATAATATCTTAAGACGCTTCTTAATTAAGAATACGGTGTGTGGTCAAGACGATAGGACCGAACTGAAAATTTCAATAGTGCAAGATTAATATTGTGAAGTGCAAGTATTTTTTTTGGTTCTATATTTTGAAACCACTTGGCTCAACTTCGATATTTAAAACACAATTTTCCCAGGAAATCTCTCAAAAAGCCGCAGCTTATCGGTTTAAAAATGTGTAAATTTTCCGATCCTGGCTCTTCTAGCCTTTCCCATCTGTTTTGAAACGAGTCACAAGAGGTGAAATAATATTTTATACCTTGTATCCGGACTATAATATTTGTCCTTTTAACTGTCAAACAAAATGCTATTCAATTCCTATTTAAATAAAAATATGCTTAGAGCACGATACATTCTTCCTAGAAATTATAACCGGTAAACTATCAAAGACCTCCTCCGCCGTAATTGACAGATCGGCAAAATCATCCACAAATAGTTTCCAAGAAAATATAACTCGCATAAAAACCTTTGTCAGTTTCCGATCGAAAAGATGAATAGCTACCGCTCTGTTAACCGAAATTCACCCTTTGCACTCTAATAATCTAGTAACGGATTATCTAGAACGACCTACTTTCAAACATTGCCTCTAAAGGATCCAACAACAACAAGCGCTCACCCGACTTAATTCCATACGCTCAGCGACCTTAGCACCCACATCATCCCTTAACAAAAGTCGGTCAGAAGCAAGAGGAGAGACGCGCAACTCAATGTTAATAAGTCATCTTATCCGACAGAGAGAAAGCTGCCTTGCCTTCTTTGTCTCTCTCCAAGGGAAATTAACGCAGATGGCGCACGAGACGGGAGCTTTCGTTTGCCCGCCAAATTCAAATTAACTAACAATATTTTCTTTATTTTTTTAAAATTTTCCAAGTTTAATTAAATAAATACTCGCATATAATTCAAAATGTGATTTATTTGGTTTTGATGTATATTTTTCTTATAGACATCAATCAATCAATAACACTAAAAGGAGTAACATTGTAAAACGGAATGACCAAACAGACTGATTCTTTCTTCCCATTTATTAAATTTAATATTTCCAAAGTGTCATTTAATACAGTTTTTGACGTAGATTCTCGTCAAATAATTGTCTTCTCTAAGAAAAAAGAACTAGAAATATTGTTTTTTTATTTCTTATTTGATCTAGAAATCGATACTTTTACATTTTCCTGAAATTTTCGAAATAGAGATACAGTTAGATAATTTAGAGGGTTTTTCCCTAGAAATGTTTTGATCCTCGCGACTTTCTCAGCTCTAAAACGACTCAAAGTGACTCCTTTTTCAAAAATATTCACGCCCAAAAAAGTACTCGCCCTTTTCCGCTCACCAACTTCAATAAGGTTTAGAAGATCATTAAATGGTACGTATGTAGAAAATTTTCATCAAAATTAATTTTTTCGACAGTGTATCAAAGCTCGCAGATTTGACCTAATAACTCGCAAACGGAAAATCTGATCGAAAAACACAAATTACTGTTGGTGGGCCCTAAGTTTGACCTAAAAATTTGCCAAATCTCAAATTCCCCCTTCTGCCTTTTTCAGAAAAAAATGATAATTTAACAATATTTGTATGGTAACTGAAATCGCTACGCTGATTGTTCTTCTTTCTCTCTCCCTTAGCTGAAGTAGACGCGCCGACTTTACTCGTCACATGTCCGAGCGTGATGGGTCAGTCATATTCACTACCCGTGAAAAAGTGTGCTGAATGCGCCTAAAGAAGCGTAGTGTTTCATATAAATTAGCTCCTTTTACCTCAAAAACGAACCGAAGCACTTTAGCACCTATTCTTAAAGGAACTTTTTTCTTATTATTGGCCCGTTGGACTTTTGTTAGAGAAAGCGCATTGTACGTACATACCTTAATTAAGAAACAAAATGAAAAATCTAGCACTAAATAGAATGTGGAAGGATCTAACGAGCAGAACTTGAAACGTTCTCATTAACTTTAGGAGATGAAAAATGGCCGACTTTACTCGTATAACTGTGAAATATGTGTTACAGTGGCCTCAGTTAACTTGTGAGCCCGTAAGTCGAGTCATTAATAATTTCTCTCCTAGAAAGATGTATGGCTTTATCGAAAGAAACTTGAAGTTTTTGGACAAAGGAGTTTAAGTTTTAATTCAAATAAATAGACTGCTTTCTTTTAGGGACGCTAAGTTACTTTATCATCTCGTATTAGATGTTTGATGATTTGCGCTTCAGCCTGACGCTTTTTCTCTTAGATCGATTAATATTTTCTTTTATAAAGCTAGTAGTGGTGCAAATAAGGTTTTTATGAATTCTGAAAGGTGGGAGATGTTAAAAAGTCTCGGCGTTGCCAGTAGCGTGCCGTATAGGGGGCCAGGGGGGCGAATGCAAATGGCTCATCATTCGGCGCCCTCGAAATAGCTCGCCCCTCCCGCCCCTATACCCACGGCACGTTACTGGGCGTTGATCTGGATTCATCCAAAAGTTTAACCTGTCAGATAACCAACGATAATAAATGTCAATGTATAGGCATAGCTACCGTACCAATTCGTTTACGTGACGTAGTAAAAGTATTTGATATTTACATTTTTCCTAAACTAAGACATATGTTAGTTTTGGGAAGAGATTTTTGGATTCGCATGAGAATCGCGCCCGATATGCGTCTAAGGTAATAGTATTTCTCGAGTGTTGAATTGAGCGAACCAGTTATAAATTCTATGCAATCTGAAACTGACTTGGAACCTAGTGACCTTCAAAAACTTAACAAAATCTTGGATACTTACTTTGAAAATATAATTTTTTCTAAGTTAAAATGTACAATAATTGCTGTACAACAAAAAATTGATGTAACTGAAAAAGAACCTATGAAATTGCCTAGGGTAGTAACTCGATATATCCTCTTAAACAAAAAATTATAAATGCCGAGTTAGATAGCATGTTAGAATTAGGCGTGGTCGAAAAATCTAATAGTGGGTGGTGGTCACCGGTGCTGTTGGTTCCCGAACCGAATAAAACATGGCGGTTTTGTGTAGACTACAGAAAACTCAACCGAGTCACTAAGCGTGATGTCTGTCTCTTGCCATTTGTTTCCGACATTTCGCGCAAACTAGGGGGTACTAGATATCTTCGTTCTTTAGTAATTCGAAGTGCTTACTGAATAATGTACTGCACTTTCTGTATCACCTCGCAGACTATTTCATTTCACTAGAATGCCATTCGGTCTACGTAACACACGGGCTACTTTCCAACGCTTAGTAGATACATTATTCGGGCCCCACGTTGGGCGCCAAATTTTTTTGCTACGAACAATTTTTGCACAATGCTACCAGACTAGCACTTTTAATATTAAAATGAATTGAACAAATCAAATATTAGTGTTTAGCATGAGACAGATCAAAAGGGAGGTATAATATAATTATGGTGGAAAAACATCAATAAAAGTCTAGGTTCTAGAATAAATAGCCTATATTAAATAATAGAATATTTTGGTACAAAGTTCAAATGCACTTTTTTAAAATAAGATATAACTGTAGATGAAAAGAAATTTAACTTCCATTTACGTCTATATAGATATAAAGGGGTCATACTGATCAATATTATTTTTTAATAAAATGACTTTTTCCAAGTTATTAAATGACTTTATAATATCATAAGATTAGTTCATAATAGCTGATAGCTTTACTAATAAATGTCTCAATACTTCAGGAAGAATATGCCAGAAAAAAGTGGGTGGATGCCATAAATTGGCGAAATGTAGCAGGATGATTATGACTCTTTTTCCGTTTATCTTCAAAATGTTACCGTTTTAAGCTCATCAAATTTAGTGTTTCAAACAATTTAAAGCTGAAAAACACGCTAAACTTTTATTACCTGATCCCATTTACTATGAATATTTATTTCCTTCTGCAATTCGAGGTGTTTCAATGCCCACAGAATAAATTACCAAACTGCAGCGGACAAGGCTAAAATTCACGGTAACTGAATATCAAGGACTTAAGCGCTCTAAAAACAAAGAATATAAATAATTCCGCGGGAATTCCAGTTATTCACTTTGATGGAAGAGCAGAACGAAAGGCAATTGAAAAATGTTTTGAATAGGAAATGCACTTCGTCATTATTTCAACTTCGATTCTGTAGTGCCTTTCAGTCCAGTTTCCATTACTTTTTTTTACAGTTATTGGAATCAAGAAGCGTTGCGAGATTTGAATTATATCGATGTTTTTAATTAATACTTTATTAGTTTTGTGGCTTTTATGGTGCTCAGTTTAATTTGAAAGTGCAGCTTCGCACGGAGCCAATAAATGAAACTATTTGGGCATGAATCTACATAATGATGGTAGGTGAAATTTTGTGTTCAACAATTGAAGTCTTGAATTTTTTATTTTTCGAACGTAAAAACACAATTTTTGCATAGTCTTTAAATCCTGAGAGGTCATCTCGTTGCCATTTCACGTTCAAGTGCCTCTATACGCTAACGACGATATTGAATATTTGGATGGCAGGGAAGTAGTTTAAAAATTGAAGAAGTTTAAGCTGTTGAATTTGCTTCAGGATTTGTATATTGTATTACATAATAAGCGCGATTTGAGGTACAAGTCAATACAATCCTTCTGACAAAAAATATCAATTTTCATTAAAAATTTGAAAAACATTTCCAACATCATTTTAAAATTGTTGTAGTTTGTAAACGGATTGACGGATCTTGACGAACTCGTCAAATACGAGAAAAATTAATATATTAAAGCTTCATTTCATTTGTTGGGATTAAATTTAATATATCTTCGTCTTCGTCAATGTTATGTAAACAACATGTGTCACATGAAGAAAGAACATCTTTTAACCCTCTGAAATGCATTCCGCGTCCGCGCAATTCCCTCTCTATTCTCCCTGCCAATGCCGCTAGGATAATTTTAAGTAAAGCTGAAGGTTGGAGTTCTGTTTGGAAGAAGTGCAGCTGTCATTGACGCCAAGACATTAGGCCGTTACTTTGGGTTCCCGTTCTCCAATCTAAATGAGGGAATCTTGGGCGTTTTAGACCCATTTTCTCAAGACGTAGAAGCTGTAGCGTCTCCCCCGTTTGTGACGATACGGGAAGTTGAAATGGCGGTTGAAAATCTGTAGTAAAACAGATATATGTGTGAGAGAATGAATGCATGAAAGTAGTTAGAAAACATTTTATTTATTGATTATATTTAATGCAAAATAAATGCTTCATTATTAAAGTAATTAATACCTTAATAAAAATATACTACATGTTTCAATTCACACCCTATGAATGAAATTCCACCTACCTATTTTAATACAGTTCGCTAACTAAAGTGGACAATTAAAAAGTTAATTTTCATCATCTCCTTTGCGGTCACAAATAATTAAGTGTTTATACCGACCACCCTAACAATGATATTTGTATATTATGCAGAATGGAAAGAAAGCAGAATAGAAATTGGAAAAAGGTAAGTTATTTTTACTTACAGTCGCGTTTTTACCAAAACTTTGATCCACCTCCGACTCACGAGTCTTGAGAGACAACATCCCACTCTGCTATAATTGCAGTCATTAGGTGATCCAGGTTATACACATAGTCCTACTGATTCAAATTTAATTTGATTCTACTCTATCGATGCTCAATAATATTCATATCAGCAGCTTTATTTACTCAATCTTATTCTCCCTTAGAGGATCTTAAATAATTCTGGCTTTATGTGGACGGGCCTTCAAGTTTTATTTTTTTATGACCACTTATGAAAACGTGAAAATAGGCACAGTTCACGTGGCTAGAAAGAATCCTATACCACACGCGTGTTGAAAAAATTATTGACGGGTAGTTTATATTAAAAATTTGAGCAGTTATTGCATCTCAAGAAACGTCTTTGCGTAGCATATATGAAATAAAATTAATTACATAAAAATTACAACATTCCAATTGTTCCTATAATGGATTGTTTGGAATACCAGTTGAAAATCGAAACCCATAGTTGAGGACTAGGTTTTGAAAACTCATTTATAAATATTTAGGGAATCTTGCTGAAACAATTAGGGATAACAGATAAACCACTTGATGGAACAACTCCCTTTACAAACAAAGGAAGGAGGTTAAACTCTTTAATCGAGTCAAACTGACCGGCATATGGGATCAATGGGATCAATACAGAACTACTCTAATGAACTACACCAAAGCTCTGAGAGATGCTAAGAGAAATTCATGGGAAATCTTCTGCCAGAGCAAAACCGATGCATCTGGCAGTGCTAGGATCCATAATAATACAAAAGCCCGTTCAGGAGTTGGGCTCGCTAAAACGTCCTAATGAATCCTTTATGTATGGTATGGAAACCCTAAAGCTTCTGGCTAAGATCCACTTTCCAGGATCTCGGATTTTGCTTAATGATTAGCAAGAGCTCTTTTGGGACCGATCAAATCAGCCAAAAACAGGAGACTGGATTGTTCCCAAGAACATCATTAATGCTTCAACAATTAAAAGAGCTATTCTATCGTTTCAGCCTTGGCGAGGACAGGATATTTCCAGAACTGCTGCTAAACTGTCCGGAAGTGTTAACACCGTCCTTAATTAAACTGTTTAGACTCAGCGTAGTACGTAATTATATACCTAGCAGCTGGACTAAAATCAGGGTGGTGTGCATCCCGAAGAAAGGACGGAGGGAATGAATCATGGAGACAAATAGGTATGACCTCCTTTGTTGAAATGCATGAGCATTTGAGCACTTGAAAATCTATGTGTATCGACACACCCAAACATAATATGTAATGTGTAATATAATTTTAAATCTTCATCAATTTTTGGTCTATACATAGTCAATTTATTCCATACTAAATATTAGTTTTAATTTAAATTAACTTATATGCGGTTTGCGCTGAAACGTTCATCTAATTTTAACAGTGTATTAAAAAAATCTAACAATTGTATTTATTTCGGTTTCTTTGAGTTAGCTCACCATACACTGTGGAGGTTAGTTTGGGTCACAGCTCGATACAACCATTTTCGGCATCATATTATCGAAAACCTAATCATCTCTAGTCATCATCGATAGTCTACTAAAGAGTTGCAAAAAGTAGCAATATTCAAATTAAAGTATACAAGACATTGTACATACAATTGTATTCTAAATCCATCTTTTGAAAGATAAATGTAGCACACTTATGTAGATTTTATGTCACAGGATACGCAATAAAATGTTGAATATTTTATGGATCTTTATTGTTCGTTGTGTATGCATAAGGATATAAAAGTCCTATTTATTAGAATTCCAGGTTACTTGAAGGAAAGGACTGGTTAAACAAAATTTCAGAAACAAATGGATATTAAAATATGGCTTATTACAACATATTTCTGTATATATTTTCTCTCGCAGCGTGAATAATATCTGTTCTTGCCATTACATGTTTAACAGCAGTGTTTAAAACTTTTGCATTTTAAATGAAATTTTTAGGGGTCTTACCTTTTATGACTCTTTGTCATAAAATATGTACTTTGGTATTCTGTTCATAAAAAAATATATCGTAAAATTATATGAACATTGCGTCAACTATAGGTCATATTTTTAGGAGCTAATTGTATGTTTTTCAAAATAAAATACATATTTCGAGCGGTTTTAAGAAAAATGTTGTCTCTAAGTTAAATTAGATAGTTATTGCATTTCCAAATAAAAAATTGATTGTACTATGCTATTTTGATACACTTTTCTCCTAAAAAAACTGTCTTCTAAATTCTTTTTCTGAGTAACTTAAATTTGACAGTTAACGAATGTCGCGAGATTAATGTTATTTCAAGATGGCAAAATCTGAGGCAAAAGTTTTTAGAAAAAGCTGTGGAACTCAATTTGTACACGTAACGTTAGGTAAATTACAAGAAAACATTTTTGTACTTCTAATACAAATACAAATACAAATACAAATATTTATTAGTTTCGAGCACTTCTTAGAAGACAGAAACACGTCATTACAGAGGTACCTAAATAGCACTCAAGTGCTTAATAAATTCACTCAAAAATCATAATGTAATATATACATATATAAAAAAATGGTTTATTATACAAATACATAAAAAATAATAACATTTACATGAGAAATACTAAAAGAAAGTACCATGTCAAACAACAACACATTGTGAGTCATGAGTCCTTCTATAAGAAATTGAGAAACTCTTCTATGCTATAAAATGTGTGTGACAATAATAGTTTCTTAAGTTTATTCTTAAAGCGAATTAGACTGGATATGGATTTTATATTATCAGGTAGATGGTTATAAATTCTGCAGCCTGCATAGTTGGGAGATTTTTCATATGAAGATAGATTATGTTTATTTAAAGAGAAACTGTTTTTGTTGCGTGTGTTATAATAATGGAAATTTGAATTAGTTGGAAATTTATTTTTATTTGCATGAATATAGGTTAATATTTTAAATAGATAAATTGAAGGAACAGTCAGGATTTTATGTTTTTTAAAATAATCCCTACAAGAGGTTCTGTAGCATAAACTTAACATGTTTCTAATAATCCTTTTCTGAATTATAAATACTCTATTAGCTTCCAAAGCCCGGCCCCACATAACTATATTATACGCAATTGCGGAATATACGAATGCATAATAGACACTGGATAAGGTATCAAGATTGACACTACACTTCAGGCTGTTTATAACATAAGCACCCTTATTAATTCTCTTACACACGCCATCAATATGTTCCTGCCAGTTTAAATGACAGTCGACAGTTAAACCCAAAAAGTTAAAGGATTCCGATAACTTTAAATTATGGTTATTAAATACAACATTAATGTTGCAGGCATCTCTTCTAACTGTTTTTAAATTCATTGCAACTGTCTTTCCGTGATTTATCATTAAGTTGTTAGTGGAACACCACGCAGAGAATTGCCCGAGAACCCTTTCCACCTTAGCCTGTAAGCCAGCTTCAGTATCATCGGACACAACAATATTAGTGTCGTCGGCATATAAAAAGACCTGACCCTCACTTATGTGGTCCGGTAGGTCATTAATAAAAATTAAAAAAAGTAAGGGTCCCAATATGCTTCCTTGTGGAGTTCCTATATCTTGTGAGAAATTCTCAGACACCGAGTCACCATTCTTTACAGAAAAACGTCGGTCCGACAGAAATGAAAAAATAAAAGAGGCAATATTACCACGTAGACCCATGTGTTCCATTTTAGTCACCACAAAACGCTTATCTATTGTATCAAACGCGCGTGTTAAGTCAAATGACAGGGTCATTACCAATTTTCGTCCGTCGAGTTTGTCTGACACATACTGGATAAGTTCTGCACAGCCCGACTCGGTAGATCGACCGCTACGAAAACCATGCTGACTATTACTCAATATTTTATATTTGCTAAGTAATAATTCCACTGGAAGGATAACGTCATGGTCCATGTGCGACTTTAAGGCAGTACCAACCACATAAACTTATTAATATTTTATAAATTTGTTGAACATGTTCTTACTAATGCTCCGAAGAAAAATACTTAGGCATTAAACTACCACCAAAAGTGCTTTAATGTGTGCTATAACCTACCCGGGCCTGTTCAACATAGTTGAAATAAGTAAAGTTATGATTTGTCTTTATTTTGCCAAATACCGTCAAAATAGATTAAAAAGAAAACCAAATGCACAATTTTACTTACCCCGAATGCGCTTCGACGATACACAATGAGGGAAATTTGAGGAAAAGGTGCGTCATGTAAATTAAAGCACAGATTCCTAATACACCTAATTTATTAGAGAAAACTTGCTAAATTATTAGAAAAAACGTGCCGGACTCAGCCTGAAATTCTCGAGGGGAAAGAGTACGGCAGAGAAACCCTCGATCTAAATTCCTAAACCGAATTATGCTGTATAACCTTTATTAGTATAATAGTTAATTAAATTACTGTCTCCCGTACCACAATTCGTAGTTCCACACTCGTAACAATACATTTAAAAGTGAAGGGGTTGTTGTTAGTTAGCCAGACGCCGCAGGCGGGTACTGAGGTCCTGGAATACGGAGGCTACCCAGCTATTAAGTTGCAATTTGGGCCAATATCTCTATTACATTTGTAACTAGGATATTCTCCCGTCAGGGTAGGAAATGGTTAGTAGATTCATCAAGGCCCTTGCGTACACTCTCAGTCATACTGAAATTAAAATCCTAGCACGAAAAGACAGCAAATAATACATTTTCTGTTTTCATTTAAAGCAGTGTTGTTCACAGCATAAAACGATTTCATTAAATATGTACACAGGTTATGGCATCAAATATGAATTATACATGAGAATAAAAGAAATACTTGTACAAATTATGTTAATAACAATATTATAAATTTCATTTTACTGGCCTGTAATACACGATAAAAGAAAAACCATTCATAAAATAAACTGTCCACTGCGCCGGTTTCAGACTATCTATCCCCGTTCTCGAGCGATACGCTTTCGAATCTCTTCCAAAAAAACCTCGCAAAAACCGACTTTAATTTATGACTTGTTTTTCTCTTATTCTTGCTTTACATATATGGGGTGTCCCAAAACCGGATGTATAAGGTCCAATTAAATAATATTTTAAATAGGTGGATTACCTCAAATGGCTTTCTTTGGACTATTTCCGGCAGTAGTTTAGAAGAAAATCGGTAACTATAATGTTTCAAACTACAGACTCATAGCAGTATTGCTTGTTTTTCAGAATGATGCAGTGTTTTCCATTTTTTTTTCTATTTTTAACTTTGTTTCGTTGATATTTAATTTTACTTCACTCTATTTTGCTTTTGTATTATTTTCCTTTACTTGATTTTAAAATTATTTAATTATGTTTTTCGTTTGTTTGATTTCATTTCACTTAATAGCTGAGGATTTTCTAGCGTTTGGTGTATACCCTAAGACCTGAAAGAAAAATAATTTTTATACAATTCGATCAAGGCAACGAATTCTTGAATACAGAACTAAAGGCAGAATTATTTCAAATATTCTACAGGGTGCTACAAATTCGTTTCTTTGTATGGGTATCTCGAAAACCGTAAGAGATACGAGGTCGGTTAAATTGGGGCAAAGTTGCGCAATTCAAGGGTGATTGACATGCCGTCGAGAAATTTAGAAAATTCCGTCCACTTCCGGAGATATCCGTAAAAAACCGAAAATCATCTATTTTATTTTTATTTTTTCCTGCCTTTGTTTGAAGAGATAAAGTAAAATAAATGTCACAATCTTATTGCCTCTTTTTCTCCTCTACAAGCTGGCGGTATCAAATTTTGAATCCGCCGTTTCGCTTTCGGGCCCCCTTCATCAACTTCATTTTTTTAAATACGGACCTGGAATTTTTATCTAATTTTTAAAAAGCCTTTGGTCTCCTAAAACCAACGATGTATCGCACTTATCAATAAATCAACAAATCTAGATTTTTTCCGTAAGAGATAATGTGTTAGACAGAGATGGGGCGATCTTTTCTGACCCGATTTCACTTATGACAATATTTGTTACCAATATCGGATAAGTGTGATACATCGTTGGTTTTGCTTTTTAAAAATTAGATAAAAAACCCAGGTCCGTATTTAAAAAAATTAAGTTGATGAAGGGGGCCCGAAATTGAAACGTCGGATTTAAAATTTGATACCGCCAGCTTGTAGAGAAGAAAAAGTGGCAATAAGAATGTGAAATTTATTTCACTATATCTCTTCAAACAAAGGCAGGAAAAAATAAAAATTAACTAGATGATTTTCGGTTTTTTACGGATATCTCCGGAAGTAGACAGATTTTTCTAAATTTCTCGACGGCATGTCAATCACCCTCAAATTGCGCAACTTTGCCCCAATTTAACCGACCTCGTATCTCTTACGGTTTTCGAGATACCCATACAAAGAAACGAATTTGTAGCACCCTGTATTGTCAATTAAATTATTATCCAGGAAAAACACGTTTCTAATATGGTGATCCTAAATAGAATGGATATATATCTAAGCGAGGAAAATATCGAAAAATAACTGGGCATGTGGGACTTTAAGGCAGTACCACATACATTTTAAATAAATATGTTCTTAATCATGCTCTGAAAGTAAAATATTTAGACGTTAAACTACCACCAAACGTGCTTTAATGGCTTTCTTTCGACTTTTTTCAGATAAAGTTTATAAGAAGACCGGTAACTATCATGTTAAAAATTACAAGCTCATAGCAGTATTGCTTGTTTTTCAGAATAATGCAGTATTTTCCACTTTTTTTCTATTTTTATTATTTTTAAATTTGTTTTGTTGATATTTAATTATTTTGCGTCACTTTATTTTGCTTTTGTATTATTTTATTTTACCTTATTTAAAAATTATTCGATGATGTTTTTCATTTGTTTTATTCCTTGCATTTGACGTATACTATGTCATCTGAAAGTAAAATAACTATTATATAATTCGATCAAGGCGACGAATTCTTAAATACAGGCCTGAATGCCTATTAAATTATTATCCAGGTAAAACACGTTTCTATTAAATCATTTTTCCGAGCTATACGACCGCATATAGCAAAGTCTTTGCATTTGATCCTCTCAAAAATAAAATGGTAAAAATAATTTCCAGTATATACGTTTGACACTTAAAGTCAGTCAAAGCAATAACGTCTCAGAAGAGAGCGACACTGTCAATCATACTTTTCCTTTCCTTGAAGATGGCCAACATTAGCCATAACTATGTTTAGCAAATAATTGATGGTGAATGAAGTGGACAATGTGAACTAAATTTCTGAATTTAAAGTGAAAAAAAATTGAATTTTACAGTCAATATATTAGCACAGAATTTATGGACATCCTAAATAGAATGGATACATATCTAAGCAAGCAAAATGACGAAAAAAATTGAGCTAGTCTGCTAGTACGCGAGACATTGATGTGTAAACATATCCTATATCGATAACATCGACATAAAAATCTAATGCCACCTTAGGCCGCGTGATGCCTGAATATTGGCAACCATTTATTTGGAATTGGTTGCCTATATTCTGGCATTAGAAAGAACCTAATCACTGCGCATGATTATGATGTCACATCCGCTTGCACATTTCCGTTCCATACCGCCGCGTAAGATATTTACACATCAAAATAGGATTAAAATTAAACGTGATAATCAACGCGAGCGAAACCGCTGTAAGAGCTAAAAGTGTCCTATGTCCTTTACTGTACTCTTGAAAATTTCTGTATAAAATTTCATGATGATCGGTTGAGTAGTTTATGCGCGAAAGCGTAACAAACAAACAAACAAACACATTCGCATTTATAATATTAGTTATTCGCATTTTCCCTTTTTTAATATTGGTTAGGATTTTTTAATAATACTTATTGTCAAATTCAATCCGAGTGCATTAATACACTGCACAAATTCGACATGAAAATCTAATGCCACCAGGAATAACATCAACTTATGGATCCAAATACACAATTCAAACCCTATCTTTTATCTTCGTCGATTCCACGTCATCTGCCCGAACTTGCTATCTTTCTAATGCAGTTATTTTCCATTTTTTTCTATTTTTATTATTTTTAAATTTGTTTTGTTGATATTATTTAATTATTTTGCTTCATTTTATTTTGTTTTTGTATTATTTTACTTTACTTTATTTTAAAATTATTCAATTGTTTTCATTTGTTTTATCTCAATTCACTTAATAGCTGAGGATTTTCTTGCGTTTGACGTATACCCTGTGATCTGAAAGTAGAACAATTATTATACAATTCGATCAAGGCGACGAATTCTTGAATACAGAATTGAAGGAAGGATTATCGCGATATATTTCCAAATATTTTTGCCTATTAAACTATTATCCAGAAGAAACACGTTTTAATAAGTAATTTTTCCGGGCTATCCGAGCGCATAAAGCAAAGAAAAATAATCTGCAGTATATACATTTGACACTGAAAATTAATCATACACTGTCAATCATACTTTTTCTTTCCCTGAAGATGGCCAACATTAGCCAAAACTATATTTAGCAAATATTTTTCTAATGTGAAAATGAAAACGTTTTAAATTTTACAATCAATGTATTAGTGTAAAATTTGTGAAGGCCCTAAATAGAACGGATACATATCTAAACTACTGTTCTCTCGAAACGCGCACGAAAAATTTTTAGTCTAGTTTTTAATGTACGTACCTTCGAAACTAAAAAGGATGTTAGAATTCTGTTTTCAAAATATTAGGGCATATTTCATAGTCCATTGACTAGGCTATCGGGTGTTTTTAATATTGTTCATATTTTATTTGTCCTGAAAATTTATCAAACATTTGTTTTCTTTTTGTTCCGTACATTTCAATAATTTTTAATCGAGTGCAAAAATCGAGAATTTTTTGATGCTTTCAGTTTTGTTCGAAAATTACAAAATATTAGTAACGCATGGTGAGTTAAAATAATTAGTTTTAATTTACTAATATTTTATATTTTTTAACCACCCTGTATACTGTGGATTTACGAAAGTAATTCTTATTTAAGAGCAACAGTCTAATAAAAAAAAAAGTCCTTTTTATTCTCAAAAAAGTCTATTTTCTTTTTCACTTTTATATACGTATAATAAAATCTAGACTAAAAATGTTTTGTATGTCTTTCAAGTGAACAGCAGTTTACCCATTGTATACTTAAGCTTTACACAGAATTAATATTAATATCCTACTAAAGCTCGCGGAATCGAGTTAGCTTTAAATACAACAATTCCGAGCTTATTTCCAAGTTCTTTACCTCGCTTGAGGTTATTAGGCTTAATCGAGAATTTAGAGGTACTGAGTTCGAACCCCATATGATTAACCTCCAAGATTTTGGGTTCATTTTGTACGGCCAACAGAAGAGAAATATCATATTGCTAATTTTCAACCATAGTTGAATAAAATATTTTACTTTCAAGCTTACCTCACGTTTTTCCCATGGAATTAAAGGAATAGGGCGTGGTCGGGATAAACAATTATTTCTTAAATCATTTATGACCATAAAGGTGGGGGTGGTAATTAACTTTATAGTTAACCACTTTAATTAGTGGACTGTATTAAAGTAGGGTGGTGGGGGTTTTATTCATAGGTGCGAAATGAAACATGTATTTTAGATATTACGTACTTTAATAATGCAAGAATTAATTTGCATTAAATATGATAATATATACAATAATTTCTAACTACTT
>MU184108.1:86453-101404 GCA_016904865.1 Pissodes strobi | reverse complement strand
ATTATGGAATTCGATAATGGCAAAGAATTTTTTAATACAAAACTGAAGTCAGACTTTGATACTACATATTTTCGACAATTAAATTATTATCCAGGAAAAACACTTTTCTAATAAATTGCTTTTCCTAGAAATCCGAGCGCATATAGCAATGTACTTGCGCTTGATAATATATACGTGTGGCACTTATAATTAACCGAAGCAATGACGTGTGAGGAGAGAGCGACTATCAATCATACTTTTTCTTCTGCTCGAAAGGAGACGTGTTTGAACAAACTTAGAAAAACTTATTCGAAATGTTAATGGCAACTAGTGGCCGTCATTTAGAAAGTTGCTTTGCTTTCTTCGTCAAACTAGCTCATTATACAACCTTTAAATACTGCACATTCACGGAGCATGCTAAAAATGCCCAAATTTTGTACAGCATATTAATTTTAACCTTTCTGAAAAATATCTATCCATTTTTAACTTTAACCTAGTATTATGTAACTACGTTTGTTTGCTTTCTTAGTTATGTATTTAAATATTTCTGATTTGCATTTTTGCTTGAGAAAGAGTCTTTACCATGTTTGAATTGTAATTGTTAGAAAAATAATATTCAAGATCTCTTAGTAGTTAAGATAGTTATAACAAACTTGCTTTATTGTGCAAAAATTATTCATCTTCACTCTTAGATCCGATATTGTCAAAATTTATTTCATCGTTGCAGTCTTTAATAGACATCGTCTAGAATTTCAGTTAGTGAATCAACTGATGAGTAATTTTTAAAATTAAAATATATGATTTTGAAAATTGAAAACAGGAATGTCAACGGAATATTGTAACGGAATATATGTTAAATGTATGTTATCGAATATCAGTCTATTCCTCGCCATTAATTCTACCTATTTATCAATGGTTTTTAATGTTTGGTATATTGATAGGCAGTGCCATCTGCTCGGAAACGGGCTTATCTCGTGTAGTAGGTAATTGAAGAACGTAGAGTGTTGCTTAATGCCTGTAATCTACAATAGATTGCTAGCGTATGTTGAATGTTTCCTTAGTTTAACGCTGTGTTTCCTCCAACGGTTGTCACGTGTATTTAAATTGCCCAATCCAAGCGTTGAAAATGAAAATAGGTAGAATGTACAATTTTGAAAGGAGTGTGGTTGGCATCTTGTGTGCAGTTGTTGGCACGGTAAGTGGTATTAATTCTTTGATCTCAAAATATTTTGTTCATCCTGCATATTTTTCAATAGTCTTTGCATATTTTAAATACAGAATTGATAACTGTTTTTGATTCGGTTAATCATATTTCACTAAAGTAAAGAATTTAGCATTTTTATATTGCACTTTCGAGTGTTTGACGACTTCAACAATATTAGTTTTTTATGGTGACCTTTAGGTTTGAATATCGTTTTATGGTGGATAGTTGCGTATCTCCTCGGTCAAATTCGTGTAATTTGATAATGGTTTAATCCAAATATATAGAGAACGTAATTATTTCATCGTTTAGTGGTCACACATATGATTTTACATATTTTCATTTAAATTGAACAGTATTACCTGGAAGATTCTCAAAGCGAATTTTACATATTCCTGTAAAAGGTAGTTAATTGAATTTGATTAGAATTTC
Organism: Pissodes strobi; assembly: GCA_016904865.1. Lineage (NCBI taxonomy): Eukaryota > Metazoa > Arthropoda > Insecta > Coleoptera > Curculionidae > Pissodes > Pissodes strobi. The sequence continues at coordinate 99,792 of MU184108.1, read as the reverse complement.
GCTGAATTTTCCTTAGTAGTATTGTTGGTCATAGTTTTTTCAGACGTATTTCGTTAATCTTTCAGATGATTTGTAACATCAAACTATAATTATTATCACTTATCGTGTCACGTTTGATCAATGATGTACCGGCATAATATTGTATATGAAAGAGGTTTAAGCACATGTGTATAAATCTACCTGGTTTATTTTTTCTTTATCGTTTATCTATGTTCCTATCTCAAAGCGAGATAGTAATTATCTTATCTTTATCTTTGATTAATTGAGACGTAATTTATGTCAAATTATTGTATATGTGCCAAGGGCCATATTTATCGATTAATTAATGAAGTTTCTGGAGTCATTAGTCTTGTTTTAAGAGAGGTTATACCTCGTTCTTCCTATTTTTTTATTAAAATCTAATTATCTTCTATTTGAAGTTGCCCAGAGCCACTGTTTGAACAAGTTTCATAACTGTCTTTTTAATTTTTTTTTTAATCATAATTTCTTTTAAATGTCATATCTCTAAGTAAAGAAAATAAATGTCTTGAGTAACAGTAATTATTCATAGTGTTATTTAATCATAGTTATTTACAATTTTTGCTGAACTTTAAATTGTAATTTAAGTTCTGATTATATTTGCTGTAACCAGTAAATTTTCAAGTTGCTGGTTAAAACCATGCATGTCAAACTGAGGTCCACAGGATACTCTTCTGTATAATTTTTATTAGCAGTATACACTAGTCTAAGGCGTTTATTATTTTTCTATACATGTAAATATCGCTCGATGAAGTAAACCTCTATTGTCCACGTCGCTGTGCCAGACCTTGGCACCTCTAGAGGGAGAACAATACGGTAAGGCAGTATTTTTGAAGACCTACAAGACAGCTAAACTTGAGAATAGGCAGAAGTAGGTTTCTAGTAAAGGTCCCAATACGGTTGTATGGACATATGATAGTTGGACAAATAGGTACGGAGTGGTAAACTAAAATAAATTGATTGTGAAGACCAATTAAATTTGTTAATCTTTAAAAATAAGATTAATTTCATTTTCATCATTATTTATAAACCGTATTTAAAGTATCATTTGTAAATTAAATTTTCAGTAATCATTTGTATTTGATTGCATTTGTAATCTTATTTTAATTATATTGATCTCAATTTGTATTAATAGGTAAATGCACATGGTACCATAACTTGTAATTTAATCGTATAGTTAATATAGAATTTGTTTTTGTTGATTTCTTCGATTTATCGCAAGTGGCGCCTTAATATAAATATTAAATCACCAGAGGAAATAACTTAACTCATACCCTCAAATAAGCTAAATAAATTAACTTTTGCTCTATCTTTACAAATTAGCTGAGCTAGATATTCATTACAAAGTGGCATACAAATTAGTTTCAATATTTTGTTCTATATCTCACTCAGTTATCACACTAATCCATATTATGACGTGGGTACTATTATGATTTTCTCTGCTTTTCTCAGTTTATTAATGACGTAATTTTTTTCGAGCAGGCCTCTCTAAATAACTTTAAAATTTTAAATTATACCCTGACTCATAGACTAGCAATTGGATTAATATTTGGAGGAAGAAGAACCAGTTTAACATTTTCTAATGGAATACTCAGACCCCTTATCTGCAAAGATGTCCAAATTAAAATATTGTAATATTCCTTGCCTTCCCAATCTTCTGCTTCAAGACTCATTTTAAGCACAATTTTTCAACACGAGCTTTTTTAAAAACATCTACAATTCTTTCTTATTTGTTTCTTCCTGTTCTTTACAACACTTTTCATATTTATTAGTTTTTGTAGGTATCGTGTAGTTTTACTTCAGAAGCCTTCAACATGTGGCACGCGGGCCGCTTTATTTTCTTACGGCCCGGCCCGCAAGTAAAACATTAATATAAGTCAAGAGCTAGGTGATAAGTTAGTCAAAATTTAATAAAATTACTTTCAAAGAATAGTTGACTTCCTAAAATAGTCTATAGAAACGTTAAGTCACCCTAAACCTAAGTCTTAACTTCATTTGCAAATCTTATGACATTGCCTGCATTAATCCAGATGTAGTTAAGCATTTAAATAGTTGTGTTGCAAGCATTTTATAATAGTAGGTAACGTCTTGCGTATTATTAATATTGTCACGGTACTCTAAGCGAATAACGAGTGGTCATGCGAAAACTACGCTTTAGGGCTTGACACTCCGAGTCGAGTATTGCAAACTGAATGTCTGTTAGCATATCTGCTTTAAATAACAGAAACAGGAGAGAGTGGTGTGAAGATGCTCTTATCATACAGGATACAAAATCGGTATAATACTATTGAGTAAAAGTAGAAAAAAATATATTTTAATCATCAGTTAGTTCGTAGCTAAGAACGATAGCGGATTACATATTTTTATTGATATTCAAGGATTTATATGTTCCTTTGGATATATCCCCAAAGAAATGTCAGTTTTTGATGGTGTTCGATATTCCACTTTCCTATTTAAATCACCTTTTAAAAAACATGTTATCTGCTGAAGATACTAAGGTTGTAACGTGGTTTGAAGATTATCATGAAATTGAGTGGGATAGTGGACATATACACTTAAATGAAATTGAAGATATTTTACGCAAATAAATTCAACTCTACGAAAATCCCAAAATATACGTGAAGGATAACGAAAAAGCTAATTTTTTGAAGATGGTTTTAGATGAAAAGGTTATTAATAATATTCCTGTTGGTTGTGCACCCAAATTAAGCAAATTTAAAAGTATACCAGAGTGTTATTTTCATAAGAATATAAATCCATGTCATTGTGCATTAGCTAATGTAAAATTACTACATAAATATGCAAAATTCATATTAATTTAGTTGTTTTAATTCCCTTTGGATTGCACTATTTTACCTCCACTTCTATTTGACTGAGTAAAAGAATGGTAACTTTGAATTTATCAGTATTATGTTTGCAATATTCAACATAAACCAAAAATTAACCAAGAAAATTCTCCTACTAATGCTACACTACAAACACTGAAGTTAAACCGGTCTGATGAGAAAAAAAAATTTAAAGAGGTTAAGCTTGAAAAAACCTGCTGCATTTGCTTAGAAAATATGAAGAAAGAAAATATTGATATATAATTGTCTAGCGTTGTTGAAGTCGATGGATATATATTTTTGTTGTTATGAATTCTGTTTTCTATGTTTAATGCGTTGGACATTAAATAATGTATATTGTCCACTTTGCAGACAATTTTATCCTTGAGTTAAAGTGAAAAATGCGGATATTCGATTCCTGTGGTGAAAGAAGTTGAAGAAGAACAAAGTATATGTTTAAGCTTGCTCAAATAATTTTCTATTAAATGTTTCATATAAGTTAAACGATTTACTTTGGTAAATTTGCTAAATGAAGAATATTGAAAATAAGATATATACTTATGTTACATCTGTTATTAATATTCAACAGCCTCTGGAACATTTATATATTATTTAATCATAACTGCACATGCGTCTCATAAGGCTACGCTGGCTAGGCTAGGCGGGCTTATTACTATAATGTTGCGCGCCTGCACATGCTGATGACGCATCAGAGCTCCGGTGGCCTTGTGGGTTGCGCTCCAGCTCTTTGTTCTAATAGTTGCAGGTTCGATTCTTGATGCTGATGCCATAGCATCAAGAATCGAACCTGCAATCGCCGCAACAAAAAACTTCTGTTAATTAAATTTGGATTTTATTCAGAGGAAAGGGGATAATGGTTGGTGGGTGTCAAAAAAGCATTAAGACAACAAGTTATTAATTAATTTTTCACTAAAAAAACTGCCCCTAAAAACTCACCCCTAAAACTACCCTTAGTAGTGGTTAGACCATTTGGCATGATGATGACGTCACATTGGATACGGGGTAAATGGAGTAGGTCACGTGGTGTTCAAGAGTGACAAAAAGGCATTAACTTAGGCTGGACCGGATAAATAAATACCCTGTATAACCGTTAGGTACTTTTAGCATCGTGACGTTTAAGTCATTGCCGACGGTGACGTCATAGTTCTTCAGGTATGGGTCAAGACATCTTCGGGTGATGGCTATGGTGGTCATCGAGTTCGATGAGGGTGCCAAAAAGGCCTTATTTTGTCCAAGGACCTCGGGTTCACTACTACTGCGGTCCTTTGATCATATTGAAGAAGGCTGGCGGCCCGCAGTCGCCATCGCCAGTTTTTTTGCTTTTGGAATTATTTATTTATTTATTCACCTATATACGAGCCTTGCCCATAAATGTACAATATTATGAAACTTAAAAAAGTATATATGCATTAGACATAGTACCTATATGAACATTAACAAACATTTAAAAAAATACAGACTTCATAATTATTATCATGACAAAGAAAAGAACACCGTATCACTTATAAGTAACGAGATAAATATCAAACAATCACAGACATATAAATAACACTATTTTACCCTCAATTGCACATGTCTAGAAAATACTTTCAAGGAACATTCCTAACAGAAGTCGCAAAAGAACAGTAGGACATACCAAAAAAATCAATGTCACCACCCAGTGAATTAGCCAACTTAATGGCCCTTGAAATGAAAGACTGTAAAGCTAAATTACTACGTCTATAAGGTCGGTTAAAAGTTTGAATATTTCGTGTTTGCCTTGATGGAACAGCCAGTCCTATGGAAGCCAAAAGGGAAAGACAATCAACCAATGAATTAATAATCCTAAAAAATATCTTAAAGTCAGCCTCATCCCTTCTAGTCTTCAAGGTAGGCAGAGAAAAGTGTTTATGAAGAATTTCATACCTGAAACCATCTAGAGGCATAATATTTGACTTGAAGGCCAAGTAGCGCAAAAACTTCCTTTGTATCCACTCAATTCTATGGATATGAGAAGTATAGGCAGGATTCCATACAGGGGAACAGTAATCAATGTAGGCCTAATCAGGGAACAGAATATTTGTCTCAGAGATGATGCATTATTAAAATCAGAAGTACAGCGTTTCACAAATCCCACCATCTTAAGAGCCTTGGTTATGGTTTTATCAATGTGTTCTGTAAATGATAGTGAGGAGTCAATTGTAACTCCCAGGTCCACAATAGATAGCACTTCAGTCTATGGAGAGTTGTTGGTGATATAGCTAAAAAACGTATTGGTTTTCTTCCTTGAGAAGCAGAGAAAATGATATTTTGATGTATTCAATTCCATTATGATGCCTTGGCACTACAGCTGAAACCTCTCCAAGTCAGCCTGCAGACTGAGGCAATCCTCGACAGATGATACCTGCACAAAGCACTTAAGATCATCAGCAAAACACAGAAATTTGGAATGAACAAAACCCCTAGATATATAGTTAATGAACACATTAAGTAAAAGAGGACCCAAGTGGGATCCTTGGGGAACCCCTGAAGGCACAGTGATTTCTTTAGATTTGAAGTTGTGCACCCTCACAATCTGAGTCCGGTCTCTGAGGTAGCTCTCAATCCATAGCAGCACACTGCCACCAACACAAACGGCCTCCAATTTTTGAATCAGGACAGCATGATTTACCCTATCGAAGGCCTTTGAAAAGTCGGTATAGATAGCATGAACGTCACTACAATTATCCAAGACCCCCGACAGAAAGTCTGTATAGGTAAGGAGATTAAGTTCAGTGGACTTCTTATTAAGAAACCCATACTGCTCCTGCATGATAGTGGGAGATAATACGTCTGACAAAGTTGCAGTGACAATCTTTTCAAACAGTTTTGGAATGGTGCTAAGATTACATACTGGCCTATAATTCGTAATATCCTCCCTGTTTCCAGATTTGTATATAGGGCTCAAGTAGCTGAACTTCCAAGATTAAGGAAACAAACCTTTTGATAGAGACGTATTCAAAATAATATGCAGAGGTCGTGAAATCATAAAACTGCAACACTGCAAGAAAGCAGGAGGAATTCCATCAGAACCATGCCCCTTGATTTCGTCAAATATTACAGAAATCGGAATATTGAGTTCAGTAAGAGAAATCTGGCTAAGAGATATCTCCCTAGTTCCATTCAAGCCAGTGGCGCCACCATATACAGACTTAAAATATTCAGCGAAAAGGTCAGGAAGTTCAGGACCCATACTATAGTATTCCCCACCATAGAACATAACTGAAGGGAAGCTTTCAGCTCTACGCCTAGAATTCATAAACTTCCAGAACTGCCGTATGTTTCCACTAATCAGCAAGGAAGACTCAGACAAGGCCGCATATTCTCTATAACAATGTCTCGATAGATTCTTGCATTCAGTTCGAAGTCTACAAAAATTCAAGTAGTCCAAGTACCTACCAGTATTCTTAAAAATACTGTGAGCCCGTTTTTTAGCAATAATGAGTTGTTGCAATTGAGGGGTGAACCACTTAGGAAATTTATGTTTAGAAACTTTTTTTAGGAACAGTAATATCAATAATAAAGTATATAATGTTATAAAAAATTTCAGTCATATGATCAGGCGAATGGGGCAGTAATAAACTGTCCCAGTCTATCAGACCCAAATAATAATCTAAGAGAGGAACATTCAAACCCTTAAAATCATAGTAAAACTCATCACCAAATGGTCCATTAGAGCTTCCATGGCAATCTGACCCATTTATACGAATGAGTAGGGGGGATGATGATCGTCCATAGGTACCAACGGATCGTCCATAAGACTAGTTGACGAATTAGCACTGTCAACTAACACAAGGTCAAGTGTTCGTCCAAGTCTGTTGGGAATTTGGTTTACTTGGAACAGATTGTGAAAGGCACACATATCAACTTCATGGGATGGGCATCTTGGGATAGAGAAGCAACCGAGCAATAGTCCTCTAAAGTCCACTGACACTAAGGCATATTAAAATCTCCCAAAATACATAACAGCATCCCAGCTTTCTCCACAACAGGCTCGACACTCGAGCTTGGAACAGATTCCCTTGGTGAATATAGCAATAATTATATGGAGCGAATACATAATTCAAGAGTTTCCAAGCCTGCCGCCTACAAGAAAATTTTTTTTATTTTATTTAGTTTTTAATATATCTTTGTTGAAGTTTTCACTACTGTCAAGACTAAGCTATATAGTATCGGAGAAAATTTGCTTGCAAGCCAAAGCCTTTCGTGGATGGAGGATTTATAATGCCCGTCGCAAAACCACATATTTTCTAAAAATTAATAAAGTAATTAACAGTTTCTAGGAGAATTGAAGGATTTTGAGAAGATATAGAAAATTCCCTCAAAAATCAGGCATCTAAATTTGTTTTTCACTCTGTGGCGAATGATGAGGGATGAGATTTTCATCCGTGTTATCGATGATAGTTTTAAAATAGTTACAGAATAACTAGTTGCCCTTTATCCTATGAAACGGACTACAAAGGAAGCAGACACTTTCAAATGTGATGGTATTGAATTGATCTAATATTGGCCTGTTCAAAACTATCAGGCATCATAACAGATGGAGCACTAGCTATGTTTGGAAAAATTAAGAACTTACAGCCTTCATAAAAAAAACTTCAGGCCAATTAAAAATTAATTCATTATCATTATATTATACACCCAAAAAATTTATGTTTTGACCATGTTATGAAAGAAATTATAAATATGGTAAATTTCATCAGGTTTCGAGGACTCAACCACCGAGAATTCTAAAAATTCTTGTCCCATATTAATGCGAAGTAGGGGGATACTATTTAATTTCCAAATGTTCGTTGAGATAGTAGAGTAAAAATATTAAAACGAATGTTCGACCTCAAAAAACAACTAAGACGTTAGTGGCTGGCAAGGAAAGACCAATAATGAATAATTGATTTTGGCTTCCTGGCTGACCTGACTTTACAGCCTTGTAAACAAGTTGTATGACAATATAAATTCCTTTGAAGCTTTACTCAATCTGTAAAAACTGCAGTTTCAGAAAGAAGATCTTAAGCACTTCTCGAACTTGTGATTATAATGAGGTGGATAAATATATATCTACAATAACAGGAATTACAGGAATAATTCATGTCAAGATTCTATGATTTCAGGGAAAATCAAAAAATAATAAACTTGTTCGCGATACCTTTCAGTGACAGTGATGTTTTATGAAATTTGCAAATGGGACCCGTAGATCTGCAGTGCACTACTGAATTATAAAAAAAGATATAACTATGGCCTTTCTAATGTTTACTCTAAATATATTGTCAAAGTTCAATTTCTAAGTATTCGACTTCATGCTCAAAAAATGACGTTACTGTTTTGAAGCACCTATGAATGTGAGCTATTGTTTCGTCGAATGAAACATGCCAAATCAAATATTAGGACCAGAGTAATGAACTCTTATTGCTACGTCCAAGATAACACCAGACATTAAGAAACTTGTTAAAAATACATGTTTTACATTTTTGCTCTCCACTTGACCTAAAACCTTATGCTACTATAAGTTTTGAATGTCATATATATACTTTTTATTGCGGTCCGTCGGTCGATAGAGACTCCACAATCTGTCCCTTGGAAAAGAAAAGGTTGAAGACCCCTGTTTATGTAGTTCTATAACCAGTAAACGCTCTAGCTCTATAATCATCTCTCGGTATCTTGTAACAGTAAATTGCTGGAAATACGAAACAGGCAAGTAGCTAATAGTATTGAAAAATAAAACAATAACTTTACAATTCGATCAAGGCAACGAATTATTTAATACTGATTTTTTAGGCACATATTTTTGCAAATCATTATCCAAGTAAACATGTCTCTAATAAATCATTTTACCGACGACCATCCGAGCGTAAATAACAAAGTCCTTGAGCTTGATCCATTTGAAAATAGAACGAGAAAAATAATTCCCAGTATATACGTCTGGCAGTTATAATTAGCCAAAGCAATGACGCGTAAAGGGCGAGCGACCATTAATCATAATTTTTCTTTTGGTCGAAAGAAACCGTGTCTAAAAGACCTTAAAAGAATTTATTCGGAAAGCACGACAGATTTCCAGAAAAACAATGATATGTTACTAGCAACAAGCAGTCGTCGTTTAAAATGTTTCTTTATATTCCGAGATGCTTGAACTTATGGTTCAATGGAGAAATGTTTAGGCTAGCTCTTTGCACGTTGTTAATATTATGTTCGGACGCAGCTTTCCTCTGGATCGTGAATTTCTTTCGAAATCTACGCTACATTTGCATGAAAGGAGATCAGTTTAAAATGGAAATAGTTCTTATCAATTAACCATTGAATAGTAAATGAATAAGGTTTGATAGTGACCAGAAACATTAGAAACATTAGAAAACATATTTTTGATAGTTTGTGTTCTTTGTCTCATTGTTTTTCTCCTCTTCTCTCTCAAAGAATCAGTCAACTTTCCTGATGATTATCTTGAAACAAACAGATTAGCTTACCATTTAGCTCTTCAGAAATGAACAAGCGAAGCTTCATGCTCAACTCGCTACATCTCTAGCAAACGCAAAATCTAGGCTCCGCTAAGATCTTACAATATTCAGATTCAGATTTCGCTAAAATAAATTAGACCCCTTCATTATACTGGCCTGGCACCAAAACAAAAACATGCATTTTTTACGCCCATCAATCCAGAAGGGCTCTTGTTTCATTCAAACATGGATAATGATTGATGATTCTTCACTGTTAACACGTCATCGAATCAGTTAATTAAAACTGTCAAATTTATATGCTGACAATCACTTTGCCCATTTTGCTCGGAAAAGGTTGATCAGTCCAATTTTTGTACACGAGTGGCTGAAATGATTTATTGGAATTTAATTTGTTTGTACTTCGATTTTGTGAAAGAACGTAATATTATGTACTTTATTTAGGTCTTGCCTTCGATTCGATCCCTTTTCTTGCGGGAATGCGAATCATAGCACGTAATAATAATAAATTTGTGACACAGATAATATTGGATTAGGTTTTATAATTTTGAACTTTTGTATAGTATTTCGTCCCGATATTGATTCAATAGAGCCAAGATTTGATATACCTTCCTATTATTAGGTTTTGTAAAATGTGTAAGATTAATCAGTGACCATTTTATAGTTACACCAAGTCGAATCTGAATTATTATCAAATAAAAAACATGCTTTATGCTTGAGATATTGAGCTAAATTCCTCTATATTCTCTTGTCAATAAACTTAAGTAGAACTGGAAATTTTATGTATTGTATTTCTCTCTGTATATGACATTCTTCAATTCGCGAAACCATCTTCATAAAGAATTGGCTATAAAAATATATCCCAGACAGATATTTTTAAAGGAGATTTCGTTTGAAAACGAAATAAATGAAAGGATTCGCGACAGATTTCAAAGTTCCATTCTCGGGTAAAAACGATTGAAATCATCTGGGTGAAAATCCCATTATGAAAATATCGCCGACTAAGCTTAAAATGGGAGACGCATTGTAGCGATAAATTTGCAACTGCTTTTTACACATGTCTGTGAATATTTAAGACTGCTTTTAGTGTATTAATAGCAAAACTGCCCATAAAAATGTTTGTTACACAGATTATATTTTGCATAATTCATAGTAGCCATAATTAGATATTCAGCTCGAGCAAGGTGGAGAATTTTGTAATAAAAATGTTTATATTCATATAATATGTTTGCAAACCATCATCCAGGAGAATATATCTAATAATCCACTTTTAGATGCCACTCGAGCATAAATAAGAAAATCTTTTAAATTGATCCCTGAAATACGAAACTGAAACTTTTCGACTACATCTGCTAATCATATTCATACTGAAGAACTTTGAAGTCAGTATTTAATTACTATATTTATTGTAAAATATAATAGGAACTCTATGGCACAGTGCATCCAAAACTTGTTAACTTTACCTAGAAGATAATTGTCATAGACACAATTGTTCCAAAAATCATACACACATCATTTATATCCTTGGCAAATTTATTAAGAAATGGATATATCGGACCGAGGTAAGATAAGAAATCTATTTCTGTGGAAATATAGCAAATAAACACTGAATTATCCTTTAGTTACCAAAATTCTTGGAGACTGAAACCAGGACTTCTAGAATGCAGAAGCAATTCAATAACCACAACTTGGATGTAAATCTTTAATTGCGATATTTGTGACTGAATATGTATGAGAACTACTAGTACGATTTTATATAGCTTTCGGTCGTCAGAATCTATTTTCAGAGTAATATATCAGTTACATGTTAAGTGATTTCCCAATTACTAAAAGATCTCGAGTCTTAGGACCTCTAGATTGCGGGACAAATTTAGTATCCATAACTGCATGGGAAAACTTAAAAGGAAACTTTTAATTGTTATTTTGTGAATAAATATGGTTGAGAACTCGCAGCGAGATTTTTAGTCCACTCCTCTTAGCAGTAATTAAGTACATAAATATTAACTAATTTAAAAAAAATAAAGTTTTCTGACGGTCGAAAAATGAGACAGAGCATGAGACTTAATCTCAAGATCGTGGGTTCGTACCCCACGTTGGGCGCCATTTTGTAATGAAATACTAGTAGGTCGCCAATTATACTTCGGTCAGGTCTCATAAATACCATTGTGTAGTACCTTCGGTTTAGCCCGAAACGATCACTATTTTAAAGCTGAAAAATATACAAACACACACCTTCCGTTACCTGCCGTATTTGTCATCATCAGTTAGTCTTCTTTCTAGTGCGAAATCGATCACACGTTTCGCATCAAATTATCAAATTCCCGATTTGTTTACGCTGGGATAATGCCGAATTCTTCTAGAAAAAGACATAGAAGTAGAAGCCGTATTAGGTCGGTGAATCATAAAGATATTGGTGCAGTACTAAAATGGATAGAACGTCGACTATGCGAGGTCGAGAAAGATCAACAAAAATTTAAGAGGAGACGCCGCCGCCGCCGTCATCGTTCCGGATCTACCACTTCGGATTCTTCGAATTCCAGTTATCGCAGTCACAGCGAGAGTATCAAGTGATCGGAAAACGATTCTGATGAAATAATAGATAAGAGTAAGTGTAAATTACAAAAATATGAAATTAAATAAAAAATGAGATTGGACAGATTTTAATTGCAGGCCTACAAAATAGTATATTATTTTATATGGAGGAAAAGTAACTTTTCCTCCAAATAAAATATGCTGTTTTTTCTTCAAATGTCGACAAATTAATGCAAAAACATCTCTTTTTAATAGTAATAATATCTAATTATTATTAAAGATAAATGGGTTCGCAAGGCGGCTTAGACCACGGTCGTAGGTGGCCTTGCTTAGACCGGTGTCGGTGAATATAATGTAACATAAAGCTGTCAGTGGACACTGTCAACAATAATTATTTTTTTAAGATTGCGTCTCCGATTGCGTTTTAATTCCGTATTGATAAGCAGTTATTGAGTAAGTTCGATTAAATAATAACCAATTTGTTCCTAAATTAGTGATTTTTAGAAATGCAGTCACAAATTAACTGATATATACAAATTGTAGTTTAATAAATCTTGAGTTGTTGACGCTTATTTTGTCATTTGTTTGTATTATATCTATGTTGCTATGACAACACTTTTACCTCCGCCGGCGGAAAAGTGAAAAGTAAAGCTCCGGCGGAGGAAAAACGAAACTTCACGACCGCCTACACAGTCGAGTAATGACGGATTTACTGACGTTTGAAGAAAATAATTATTTATGTCCATTAGCAGTGATGTAATTTTTATATTACCCTGGTTTTTATTGGGTCATATAGTCGGTTGTACTGGTATGCTACTTGCCTAGGGTGGCAAATACAGCTTTAAAATATATTTTTCAAGAATGAAGAATGTTCATTATGCCTAGGGTGGTGTAATGCTAATAAGTAATTCATCAGTACGACACACTGTCACAATATTTACCTAGAGTGGTAAATATTGCAAATTTCATATTTACCTAGGGTGGTAAATATCGCAACGTAGTGTAGTGATATGCTTGTAATAATATCTCACTTTGATTGTCTAGGGTGGCAATAAATTAGCAATGCTTATAATATAATGATTATTTTAAGCTCATATAAGTTGGAAGTCTATACCAAAGCTAACTAAATGGTATTTTATTAGTAGACTTTGTCTATATGCATGGTTTCCTTTGTTTTTTCATTAGATGAGGATCAAGGACAAGCAGGGGTAGCTCCACCAGTTTTTGATATTTCATCTATCTTTCGAGAAGATGATAATAAAGAAAAGGCATTTTCCGAACCACTCCAACTGGAATTAGCTACATCCTGGATTAAGATACTAGGTTTGGGCTTGACAGATGAGGTTAGAAAGGAACTAACAAAAAATATTTGGCACCTGAAAATTGTCAGGAGCTGTATCCTCCTAAAATAAACCCGGAAGTTAAGGTGGCCTTGCCTGAGAACACCATAAAACGGGATGAGCGACTTACGCAGTTGCAAAG
>MU184108.1:58851-81453 GCA_016904865.1 Pissodes strobi | reverse complement strand
ATTTTATCAATTTTTTACAATATTTTTTAAAATTTTATAATTGCCAAAATTGAGTTAAACTAGTTTTGATTGTAAGTTGCCAGAAAATTGTTATATATTGTACATTAGTATATAAAATAATTTTTAGCCCTGACGAAGGTCACGATATAATGACCGAAAGCTTGGAAGCAAAACAAATCAACTTTTAATAAACCTTATTGGCTGAAGACCCGTGAATTATTTTTACATTCAAACATACAGCCGTGATCCTATGAATAAATAAAAAATATAGTTATTAAACCAAATGACAAAGTGGAAATTAGAATAGTTGATAGAATGAAATCTACAAAATTGAATAAACCTCAGCCTTATCTGATTTTATCATTTTTTAAAGGTGACCCAGAAGTCTGTGTTGCTAGTGTGTTATTACAATATTTAGAGATGACTAAAGATTTGCGAGGGCCTTGTCAATATCTTTTTATAACATATAAGAAACCATATCACAGGGCCACTTCACAAACTCTCAGTAGATGGATTAAGAACATTCTGAAAGAAGGTGGCTTAGTTATAGAACAATTTAAGCCTTACAGCACTCGTCATGCCGCTACTTCATCAGCAGATCGATCAGGGGTGAGTTTTGATATTATTCGTTTGGCTGCAGGCTGGTCTAAAAATTCTAGTATATTTGCTCAGTTTTATAATAGACCCTTAGTTGATAATCAACAATTCGCTCACACTGTATTAGCTGCAAAAATTAATCAGTCTTGATATGATCTTTTTTTTTGTCACTTTGTTAATGTTGTAGACATTAAGTTTACTAAAATTTTCCTTTGTTGTTCTTTCCCACAGGTTGTTGTTGTGTGAAATATTATATTTAAAACATTATACGAATATTTTCAAACATTTTTGGTGGTTGAATATCTATCCTCTTTGTTAACCAAGCGTAATATGAAGTAGAGTTGTAGCATGCTGTTCTTTAAACATCTACACAATGGTATTTATGAGACGAGACCGAAGTATAATCATAAGATCAAACGAACTTACCTTACCTTAGTGATGTTCGATCTTGATTATAGGTCTCATCGAAATAAATACGTCCCTAACCCACCCCATAATAAATTACTTAATTTATTCCCGTTACATCGCAACAACAGCTTTAAAACAGACGGACTGATGATGACAAATACGGCAATTGACGGAAGGTGTGTGTTTGTTTATTTTTCAGCTTTAAAATAGTGATCGTTTCGGGCTAAATCGAAGGTACTACACAATGGTATTTATTTTGACGAGACCTACATATAATCAAGATCGAACATCACTTAAGGTAAGCTCGTTTGATCTTATGATTATATGTCACTTAATAACCTTCAAAATTATTTCTTAATAATTGATGTTTGTTTTGAGACTCGTTTTCCTTTTTATTTGGTTATTCTCAAGAGTGGGTTGTTTCACTTATCAACAGTAATTTTTTTGGTGGGCGCCAGAAACCTCAGAGACAACGTGAACTGGATGTGAACATTTAAATATTAATATTATCAGATATTTGCTCTCATAATCCGCAATGTCTCGCAGACCTTCTATCTTGTGGTAAATAAAACAGGCAAATTCCAAAATAATTAGTACATTAATTACATGATTAAATGAGAAGTATTATTTAGTTCAATAAATATAAAGTGAAATTATTATAAGTAAAGTTATTCTATTTTAAATGGAATTTATCTGATAAATAAGTTGACTTGATAATGGAATTAATGTGAAAAAATTGATTAGACAAAGAAGCTTATATGATAAAGAAATGCTACAAGATTGGTCTTTACAATATGTTCACTTAGCCTCGTCCAAAATATGTTATGTATGTAATCGTATTGGGAGTTGTACTGGAACCGTTTCTGCCTGTTCCCAGGTTAGTGTCAACTGGATTTATCCAGGACTTGTGTGGTTTCTAACGTATCAACTTCCTTCCGAGTGGTACAGTTCAGCGTTAACTGATGTGGACGAACACCTGCTGCTTGACAAGCAAGATGTTTTTTCAGACAATCTCGAGATGATATTACATGAAATGGGAAAGAACTAGTCTTAGATCAATGTATATTGCTAATTAAATAATAAGAAATTAAATATCCTGTGAACATCAGTGACATAATTAAATAATGAAGCAGTCTACAAAAATTTGCTGGTAAAAGCAGTTACAACCCGAAATTGAAATTAAAATATAAGATTGCCTAAAAATGGGTTTAAAAAATATTATCTACTAGAAGCAGATACAACTCGAAATTGAAATTACAATGTAAAATTAAGTAGAAAGTGAGCAAAAGAAGTTAATATCTATTGTTACTCAAGATATTCTTTTCTTTACATTAAAATATGGATTTCAAAAGAAAATAATGGAATGACTTGTGTCAAAATCAGTGATTCTCGGTAAAATTCATATAAAAGTTAATGTCAAATATGATAATAAAAAGGGTCTTATGACTCAAAATAATTAAGCACTATTACTCTTACTTCAGTCCTTACTACGGAAACGAAAATTAAGAACTGTGCCTCAATTTAATTATAGATAAAGATAATATAATCCCTAACTCGCATTCGAGATAGATATTTAGATAAAAGATAAAACCAGGTGAATTTACATGTGAGATTAACATCTTATAAATGCACAATAATGTCGGTACATCAAGATTGAGACAAGGACAGGGTGAATGCTAATAGTTATGCTTGATTTAACAAAGAAAAAAATTAAAAAACTAACCGCACTATGATGGAAAATTCGGAAAAATTTCACTGAAAATTCAATTTTGCACGAGTATGTAGAATTTCCCCTAGAATTAACCCAAATAATGCTGTTAAATTTGGATGAAAATACGTTAACTAAAATGTGCGTGACCCTTAAGCGGTGGAATAGTTACGATTTCCCTAAACTCGGACTAAGCCTTTTTCAAATTACGTAAATTTGACTAATAAGAATCACAAATATTCACCAATAAATCGGTAATATTACCCAAAAGGTCACGACAATAATTATTAAAAAGTCATAAAAGTACTCCATAATAAATATAGTAATCTATAATAGAATCAATCCACGAATCGTAAGTACTAAGTAGAGCACTAGCACTCTAAAATCGATATCCACATGTCATAAATCTATTCGTTAATAGATGTCACTTGCGACTTAAATATTAAATATCGAGAATAATTGAAATTGAAAGTATAAATTTAAGTGTAATAGAATGAGCATTTATTCCGTTACAAAATTACGGGGCAAATTTAATAACCATTGACTTAATTGTTGTATTTGTAGTTTAAGTGCATCGGAAAGCAGCAGTAAGATATTAATATTTATTTTGTGTGAAAAGCTTAGCAGATGTCAGTTCGTCTGCATTATTTAAATTTATAGATACCACCATTTATTCGTAATACAAATAAGTACTTTTAAAATTAGTATTGCACTGACGCCGAGCGTCCTATATTACATCAATTTAAATTTTTCGACTCAGGTGCTCGTGTTTCCCCGGAAATTATTCAGCCGATATTTATTCTTCATATCATGCTTTTGTAATAGTAATTAATAAGGCTCCTTGAAAACTAAAAATAGGTCAATCGCGAACGTCTTATTAGACAGTGCGGATGCTGCTCTCAGTTTTACTATTTTGTACTATGCCAGAATGAGAATATCATTAGGGATAATATAAACTTTTTCCAGGATCCGATAGTTTGGGATGTTCTGAAAGTCTACGCAATTGGATAAAGTTTAACAAGTTCTCGACTTCATTCAGAGTAACATAGTCTCCTCCAAATGAACAACCACGAAAATAAACTCAAAATATGTCATGTTCGAAGAACCTTATCTTGATTTTATTTAAAGATAAGTAATGTTACATTTCCATTTATAAAAGGAGTTGAATCCATTGACAGTGTTTATTGGAATAAGTTCAAGATGCAGAAGAGACGATAATGGAGACATGGCTGAATGAAGGCTTACGTTGCAGACAGGATATTAAATATAGAAACATTAGGGTATTAGATTATATATATATTCTAGATCAGACTTGCTCTTCGAAACGTCGAGCATTTTTGCAATTTACACCGTGGGGCCAGAGCCGAAGCACCCTTTATACAACTGAAGTGGGGAAATAGGCAACAATTTGTCTCGCAAACATTAAGCTGGTCCTGCCCTGCCTTATTTTAGCAAAATCTGTCCACTGAGATGAAAGCATTGTAAACTAGTACTATTATCCAGGCTAGTGGAAACTTCAATGACTATTATTGCGCTATATGCTCGAAATTATATTTTCCCCTTTATTTTCAGCAAAGAGCAAGCTCAAGGCCTTCGTATTTGCGCTAGAGAGGTCGCTGAAACAGATTTATTAGAGACATATTACACAACTACTGGTAAATATAGAAGCAACGTTCGATGTTCTGTATTAAAGAATTCTCCACCTTTATCGACAAGAATATTTAATAGCTTTCTCTCCAAATAACTCCCATGAAGTGCTCTATCAAATGATGATGAAAATATGTACATAAAGAGGCGTTGACTTAGAAATGGATCTATCAACAAAAAGTAGAGTCAAATAGCTTACAATTTGCATGGCCAAATCTGCACAATTCTTCATAAAAGTGGATAAATTAGTTGTTTCCGGACCTGTGTAGCTTCTATCGTTTATTATACTGCAGCCTAAAAAACCACTCGGCCAACCGCCTTTCTATAGCGCGACAGCTACCGGAATCTAATAAACTTCTGGCAAAAATGAAAATTGAATTTTTATCCATCGGCTACGATGCCTAGGCGAACAAGTTCGAGCAAGCTGATAAATCCATTATAGACGACTTCCCGTCTAAATTTCCTCATATCGATGTCAAAGTCGGTCAACGCGGACCTTAGCTCTACTTTAACTATGGTTTATGTGCCACGTTTTGACAATGCATAACCATTAATCATCATCAGGGATATTGTGAGAGTCCATCCGGCGTTTTATAGAGAGACTTTGGCTTGAAAGCCTTTGGGAGTGATACCATCTAAGTATATAGTGTATAATATATGATACTTTTTTACTACGTGAATGATATATTAGGCATCAAATGATGTAGAAATAATCGGATAAGGCCATAACTAGGCTGCACAGGAGACATCGATAACAGAGGTTGTATCAAAATTTTTCACAGTTTAAATTTATTTTTCGTTTTTGCACAAATGCCGGGCTAAGAAGGTTATAATACTTATAGCCCATTATTGTTCAACAAAAATTGCCACAATTACAGTAGCTTCCTCAACCAATCAATAAGAGGCAGATGATTCACTTTAACTTCATAGAGTTTGAGAACAGTAGTTGTCATCGAGTGTTGAAAGCGCATACCTATCTAAATCTCTTTCGCCTAGATACGCGTCAAAAGCTGTATCAGAGCTTTTCACAGATATATACAGATGAGGCCTATGATGGTGGAAAATGATGCGTAATGATCATCTACTGGTTACATTACTTAGAATATTAATAATTCCCCGATTAATTTCCACTAAAATCCAGCAATTTACATCTACAGCTCACTGTAGTGATTTGAGCATCTATTTGGGCAATAATTTTTTATGTTTTTATCCCGCGGGGGAAGGGGGGGTCAGAATGAGGTTGCCTCAAAGAAAAGTAAATATTTGATATAAAATGTGTTTCAGGAGTTTGAACTCCAATTTTGTTTCGAGAGCACGAATCTCACTAATGTTAATTTTGCCTAAGATTTTTACTTAAATGGTTTCATAGGTCAAAGCACGTACAGGGTATTCCTGTATATTTTAGCACCCACTTACAGCCTTTATTTTTGTAGCAATAAAAAAACCTTAAAAGCAAAAGTCTGGGGTTCTTCTTCTAATTTCAAAAATATGTGGCAATTTTTGAAATATTTGATAATAAATATTTCAGGATTAACTTGCGCGTTTAATAAATAAATCGCGGTATCGCGGTGGCTATTAGTGGCAATTTTCAGGGATATATTCATTTTAGTGAATAATATGTCTGTTCCATTTAAAAAAAACGAAAGTTGGAATTTTTTGGTAATTTTACGATGCTTATTTGTTTTATCTGATAACAGACGAGGACTGTTTAGGAAGACACCTTTAACTTTTATATTTAGAGTTTTTTTCTAGCTCCAGAGATAAATGCTGTAGATGGGTGCTAAGATAAATGTGAAAACTCTATACCTTGTATGAGAGTAATAAATTCGAATTTTAATGAATTCGGTATCTGTTTCTGGTGACAAGTGGACGTTATAGATTAGATTCCTAGGCAGTCTGTGCTTGATTTTTTAGAAGCTTTTGCCAATTGTCCCCCGAAAGGGGGACAAAACAAACAAACAACCACGAAAATAAACTCAAAATATGTCATGTTGGAACAACTAACTTATGTTTTAATTGCTACTTCATGGCGGAAGTCATTTGTGGGCTTATACCATCATAAATTGCCGTCTTATTTTTGTTCTAAATTACTTTTCTATAATACCGCATTTAATTTTATAAAATATTTAGTAATTGTTATTTTAGGAATCGTGCCAATCAATATATTGATTTGACATTTTACTTTGCGCCTGTCGTAGTGAGCTAGTGAGCGAATAACAGGTTCCAAACTACGGTAATATGAGCTTCTGGAACCACTCGTTGATTTGGTTAGATTTAGAGATCACCAGCACGGTGTGGAAATTGTAAATTTCGAAATTTTACGGTATGTTCTGGCTGTTCATCATGAAACTAAAACGGGGAAGCTGCATGTACGGGCAGGCCCACACCATATTGGATATTAGATTTAATCGCCTCCGTAAAGTAGATATTTACAAGTCTCACTGGTACTGATGTTTTAGCTTCCTACTGACTTAAAAACCAATTTCAAAAAGTCACTAAATACACCTTTGCCATGTTATTAAGTGAGGCAAGAACGCATTTATTGATTTAACGAGTGATGTTCAAATAATTCATTCAACATGATTCTAGTTGTCATCGACCAGAGGTAAGAAGAAACCGCTAGCATGGAAGCCTCCTCCCTACACTGACGTACACTAGACGAGAACTTTTATATATCCGAAGCATCGTAACTTTCCTTTATATTTTGACGGGGGGATAAATAATAACACGGGAGCATTTATGTTCTCGCATGCTCGCCATTCCGTATTTCGACTCGTTCTAAATAAGAGACCCGCCGGCCTAAATTTACCCACACACACACTGAGCTGGCTAGAAGGTCTAATAAAAGTATTCGCCTGACTTCACTTTTGTGCCGAATTAGATTCGCATGTTTGTTGACTTTTCCAGAGAGAAGGGTTGAGATGGATTCAGGAATTGCTGACCCATTTGGAAGTCAGTTGTTGGCCTTTGCTGAAAGTTTGGGAATATAGCATTACGGTTGCTTGAATTATGGTCTACGAGAGACCCAGAAACATTATTTTGAGGGAAGCAATGCCACATGTGCGTAGGGCGTATGACATTAATTTATTTGAAGGAATTCAAGCTGTATTAAATTGAAATTTCAGTTTCCACCTAGATGCTTGATATGGCATATATTTGTCTAAATAATGAGATTGAGATATGCTGGCATGGCTGTGTCCTAAAAATGCAATAACTCACATGTCTGAAGAAATTGTAAGTGACGTAATGGCTGGAAACGTGACGTTGGTCACGTGGCTTATTTTCCTGATAATGGTTACCAATTCATTTCAATATAATATATTACGATAATTTTACCATTAATACAACAACTCAATATTGACTTCCGAACCTTTCGATGGACTAATGATTTATTGGGTATGTTTAGCAGTGGAGATGTTCCGGGTACGATATTGATGAGCCTCCAAGACTTGTGTTAGTCGAAAAATAATAATATGATATTTAGATGTTGCATCCACTAAAGATGTCCTTGTCAATGAAAAATTGGTGTTTGTCGCTATAATTTAACTATCACTTTTCGTTCCTCTTTTATTATTTTATTTAACTGTGTTTATTTATTTAATAGCATCGTAACACTTCCCTATCATATAACTACCACTTTCCAATGACCAGGTTAATATTTTCTGATTAAAAGGCATCCATGATTCACAAGATCTACCCTTAAGCACTATATTGGCATACGGGATTTGGTTTTTTATTAAAAAAATTCTCGGGCATCTGAATTCCATGAAAATATTGCTTTGCTTATAAAATACAAAATGGCGTCCATATACATCTTCAAAATTTAAAACCGATTCCTGATGACTACATGTTGGTCTGGTCCGTCTTCATTGATTGAACCTTAAATCCATCTTATAAGTTTAGAATGTTTGTAGCAGGAAACAGCGAATTTGTGTACGATCCAAGCCAATAAAGAAAGTCATAAAATTCTATTCTCCAGGGAACAGCCTGTTACTTCCTTCGTGCCCCTATAAACGACTCTTCCTCGGCATTTCCTCTTAAATGAGCAGATTTGCTTTTAGCCCCCTTTAGGTTTTTGTATTTTTCAAATAAGCAGTAAAACGCAGCTCTTTGGATTTAGAGCGAACTGCTTCGTTGTACATGTAAATTTAATAACTGGATAGTTAGTGTTAGTATTAGAGCGAACATCCGGCGAAGCCATATTCTATCATATCGTATTTTTAATTTATATATTTCCTTATTTGAAAGCGTACAACCGCGCCTTTTATCTCAATGACACACTGATTTAAAACTGCATGAATACATGGAATTAAAACGAAAATGTCGAGACTTATTTTCAGATTAGGCGGAGTTATGCGGATTACTCTTTAGAATAATTATATCCACGTCCAAATAGCTCGAAAACACTCAAATTAATGGAATATCTAACCCCGTTTCCGTGCTATCAGACTCGACGGGACAAAAATAAAAGTAGTCACGAAAAACGTTAGAAAGGCGGGAAATTATGCAGAAACATGCGAATCGTGGAGCGCGCGGAAAATTAATGTTATTGAGACCTGTTTTTATATATGAATTCGCTTTTATGTGACGCGTTCCCCCGTTTTCAAATTTATTGGATAATAGACTTTCGCTATAACACGTTACCTCATACTTAATTATGAGAAGCCCTTAATATTAGTTGGACTGATTTTAATCAATTGCGACATTCAATAATTTTCATGTTAAATTTAAAGGTTTTCGGTTGATACCTTGATAATGGTTTATTTCCATTTTCACAGGATGTCTCAAAAATCGGTACCAAACTATGGTTGTGTTTTTCTGATGTAATTCCTCTATATTTGCTCACGTTGGTTCTGCTACTAAATCTAAACATATTTCATCTAATATATCTAAACTAATGATTCTTTTGTAAAAATAATAGTCTAAAGTTTGAACTTGGTACTTGATCTTGGAAGATAATTATTACGCTTATTATCTAAACATGTTTTAAAATTCACAGTCCTTCACAAAGATGCAACCGGGGGAGACATTGAAAATGCCGAAGCAGAATGCAACGCTTACTAAAGTTGAGATCTAGAAAACTCATAATTGTGTGGAAATATAATAGTTGATAGAAGTTTGGGTGAGATCAGCTTAGATCACGTAAGTTTACTTTACCAAAATATACCAAATAAATGCATATTACTTCAAGTTTCGATCATTTTTATAATTTATAACATTAATGGTGGTTGTAAAACTGTATTCGATTCGTCTCTCAATCCTCGATCTAACGCGGTTAGTTTCACTTAGTATCAACTTATTTTAGTCATTTGAGTCGGTTCCAATGCGTTATAAGAAATTTTAATAGATTTGGTTAGTCGTCTAATCAATGTTCGGTTAGTTTCACTTAGTCTCGACTTTTTTTACTAATTTGAGCTGGTTCCGTTACGTTATAATCAATTTTAATTGATTTGGTTAGTCGTTTAATCAACTTTCGGTTAGTTCCACTTAGTCTCAAGTTATTTTACATCTGATTCCGATACGTTATAATCAATTTTAATAGATTTGGTTAGTGTTGATTTATTAGTCATCTAATCAACTTTCAGTTAGTTTCACTTAGTCTCGACTTTTTTTACTAATTTGAGCCGGTTCCGTTACGTTATAATCAATTTTAATTGATTTGGTTAGTCGTTTAATCAACTTTCGGTTAGTTCCACTTAGTCTCAAGTTATTTTACAGCTGATTCCGATACGTTATAATCAATTTTAATAGATTTGGTTAGTGTTGATTTATTAGTCATCTAATCAACTTTCAGTTAGTTTCACTTAGTCTCAACTTATTTTAGTTATTTGAGTCGGTTCCGATACGGTATATTCAATTTTAATAGGTTTGGATAGTTTTGGTTAGCTATCTAATCAACTATCGGTTAGTTTCACTTAGTCTCAATTTATTTTACTTATTTGAGAGGGTTCCGATACGTTACAATCAATTTTAATAGATTTGGTTAGTTTTGGTTTATCGTCTAACCGACTTTCGGTTAGCTTCACTTAGTCTCAAAGTCTCAACTTATTTTAGTCATTTGAGTCGGTTCCGATACGTTATAATTAAGTTTACTAAATTTGGTTATTTTTGGTTAGTCGTCTAATCAACTTCCGGTTAGTTTCACTTAGTCTCAACTTATTTTTTTCATTTTAGTGGGTTCCGATACGTTATAATCAATTTTAATAGATTTGGCTAGTTTGGGTTAGTCGTCTAATCAACTTTTGATTTCACTTAGTCTCAACTT
Source organism: Pissodes strobi (assembly GCA_016904865.1). Classification (NCBI taxonomy): domain Eukaryota; kingdom Metazoa; phylum Arthropoda; class Insecta; order Coleoptera; family Curculionidae; genus Pissodes; species Pissodes strobi. The sequence continues at coordinate 70,828 of MU184108.1, read as the reverse complement.
ACTTTGCATATTTGAGCTGGATCTGATACGTTATAATCAATTTTAATAGATTTGGTTAGTTTTGGTTAATCGTCTAATCAACTTTCGGTTAGTTTCACTTAGTCTTAATTTATTTTAGTCATTTGAGTCGGTTTCGACACAATATAATTAAGTTTAATAAATTTGGTTAGGTTTGGTTAGTCGTCTAATCAGCTTCCAGTTAGTTTCACTTAGTCTCACTATTTTAGTCATTTGAGTCGGTTCCGATACGTTATAATCAAGTTTAATAAATTTGGTTAGTTTTGGTTAGTCGTCTAATCAATTTCCGGTTAGTTTCACTTAGTCTCAAGTTATTTTACTTACTTGAGCCGGTTCCGATACGTTATAATGAATTTTAATAGATTTGGTTAGTTTTGGTTAGTCGTCTAATCAACTTTTGGTTATTTTCATTTAGTCTCAATGTATTTTATTTATTTGAGCGGGTTCCGATACGTTATAATCAGTTATGCATAAACCGTGTAGTGACGTTCACTAAAATTTTCCGTGTCGTGATGCAACCTTTCAAACTCACTGTCAAGAAACCAAAGTATTCATCTGAACCGGCTCCGATACGTTATAGTCAAATATAATGTTTCTGGTTAGTTTTCGTTAGTCGCCAAAATTCGGTTCGTTTTGGTTAGTATATGTTATAACCTTAGACTATATAATAAAGATAGACTCCACGTTTCATTCATAATTATGCTGCCGCCCTGGCCCCAACAATATCTACCCCCCTAACCCCCCAAATAAAACAAAACATGAACAAATGAATGAAACTAAAGAAGTGGTGATAGCGTCTGCGGGCGACAAGCACCTCCCACTGTAGGTCGCGGCCAGCCAGGCACCGCGCGCCTCACCGGCCGCGAGCTACAGTGGGAGGTGCTTGTCGCCCGCAGACGTTACCCCCACTTTTTTTCGCAGACCCGTTTTAATGATGGGGAATAGCAAAACAACTACCTCTTTTTTAATTATATACTCTAAGGTTATAACCAATTTTAATGTTTTTGGTTAATTTTGGTTAGTCGCCAAAATTCGGTTAATTTGGGTTATTTTTAACTTACTATAATATTTTAAATCTGCTTCGATACGTTTAAGCCATATTTGGTGCTTTTGGTTAGTTTAGGTTAGATTGGGTTAGGTTATATATACTATATATATATTCAGTTAAATTCAGTTAGTTTTAATTTTAGTAATTTCAATCGGCGCCGATACGTTATAATCGAATTTAATATTTTTGGGTAGTTTTGGTTAGTCGCCAAAATTCAGTTCGTTTTCGTTAGTTTTAACTTAGTTTAATATTTTTAATCTGTTCCGGTATGTTTTAGCCTTTTTTGGAGCTTTTGGTTACTTTCGGTTAGTCGTTGAATCAACTTTCGGTTAGTTTCAGTTAGTTCCAATTTATTTTAGTAAATTGAACCCGATCCGATGGGTTATGACCAATTTTAATTTTTATGGTTAGTTTTGGTTATTCGCCAAATTTCGGTTACTTTGAGTTAGTTTTAACTTACTTTTATTTTTTTAATTTGTTCCGATTCATTTTAATCCTTTTTGTGCTTTTGGTTAGTTTGAGTTAGTTTGGGTTAGTCGTTCAGTCAACTTTCGGTTAGTTTCAGTTAGCTTTAATTTATTTTTCTCATTTGAATCGATTCCGTCCTCAGAAACAGACTAACACGATCTCTCTCGTATATTACGTGATGTGCCAAATGTAACATGCACTTTTTCGTGATTTGTTACCCCATAATAGGAAAAACAAAAACATTTTCAATGTTAAAAACATTCAACGAATTTTAGTATATAAGAGCTGCCAAGACTAGTGCTTTGAAGTAATGTAACCTTCATTTAATATTGTAATGGTTCAATATGTCTTTTAAATAATTAGAGAGGTTCTTTTCTTTTTTATATATCTACTTTTTGTACTGCTAATTTTGTACTATAAAAGAGGTCTTTCGGCCATTCGGTAACAATCTTTAGTCACTGGGGTTATCTTTTCTTTCTTTTTACACTTATTAGCAATGAGTTTCAAACTTTTTAACTACAAAAGATGTTTTTGAGCATTGGGGGCCAATGTTAACAGAGGGGGGCGTGGGCCAATTCTATTATCAAATAACAACCGGTCTAAAGCTTGAACTGGATCTTGAAAGATATTTACTATAATTCTTATTTAAGCATGTTAAAGAGCGCGCAGAAATGAAGAAATATTATTAACTATTGATTACTGATGTTCTGTTTATATATTTTTCACATGCATGTAGCACCATCCAGTGGCGTTCTGTAAATCGGTTAGCTGGAAAACAGTCCGTATACAAGAAGCAGCCAAGGGGAGACCCACAGCAAATATTCTGAACTGAGTAAGGTGGCTATCGTTTGGAATCCAGGTTCGAATCAAGCTATAAGCAAGACCAAGACTAGTGATTTGAAACGTAACATACATTTAATATTGTAATGGTCCAATATAATTCTTTCATAGTTAGGGAGGTTCTCCTCTTTTTTTTATATACGTGCTCATTGGCAATGAGTTTTGAAATTGTGACGATAAATAAAAAGTATTGAAATATGTATCTTTTTTGTGAGTAACTAAGACAATTAAAGGCAGAAATGAAGAAATATTATTAACTATAAGTTATGAAGTAAAAAAAAAAACATTAAAATAAGAAGTAATTGTCACTATTGATTACTCATGTTTTGTTTCATATATTTTTCACATGCATGGAGCACCATCCAGTGGCATCCTGTAAATCGGTCAGATGGAAAACAGTGCTTGTACAAAGAGCAGCCAAGTGGAGACCCACAACAAATATTCTGAACTGAGTAGGGTAGCTATCGTTTGGAATCCAGGTCCTAATTAAGCTATAGGCAAGACCAAGACTAGTGCTTTGAAATGTAGCAAACATTTAATATTGTCATGGTCCAAAATATTTCTTTAATAATTAGGGAGGTTTTCCTCTTTTTTATATGCCTACTCATTGGCAGTGTATTTTGAAATGTTGTACTATAAAATAGGTCTTTTTGGGCATTCAGTAACAATCTCTAATCACTGGGGCTATTTTTTCTATCTTTCTACACTGATTTACAATGAGTTTTGAACTTTTTAACTACAAAAGATGTTTTTAATCATTGGGGTCCAATGCTAATAGAGAAGGGGCATGTGCAAACTTATTAGTCTATTATAAAATAGCACAATGTCGAATATGATTCGATAGTATTTTTATTTTAATTTTTTAAAGCATAATTACCGACTTTTCTGGAGCGAAATGACGATAAATCAAAAAGTATTGATTATCAATCAAGTCTAAGAATAAAAATTAATATGTCTCTTTTTTATGACCAACTAAGCAATTAAAGGGAGAAATTAAGAAATATTATTAACCATAAATTATAAGGTAAAAAAAACCATTAAAATATGAAGTAATTGTCACTATTAATTACTCATGTTTTGTTTATATATTTTTCGCATACATGGAGCACCATCCAGTGGCGTCCTGCAAATCGGTGAAATGGAAAACAGACCTTGTACAGAGAGCAGCCAAGTGGAGACCCACAGCAAATATTCTGAACTGAGTAGGGTGGCTATCGTTTGGAATCCAGGTCCGAATCAAGCTATGGGCAAAACCAAGACTAGTGCTTTGAAATGTAACATACTTTTAATATTGTAATGTTGCAAAATATTTCTTTCATAGTTAGGGAGGTTCTCCTTTTTTTATATACCTGCTCATTGGCAATGGGTTTTGAAATTGTGTACTCTAAAAAAAGTTTTATTTTGGAATTCGATAACAATCTTTAGTCACTGGGGATAGTTATTTGTGATTTGTGATTTCTACACTTATTAGCAATGAGTTTTGAAGTGTTAAGCTACAAAAATGCTTTTGAGCATTGAGGGCCAACGTTAAGAGAAAAGGGGCATGTGTAAACTAATTATTCTCTTATAAAATAACAACCGGTCTAAACTACAAAACTAAACTTGGTACTGGATCTTGAAAGATAATTATTATAATTCTTATTTAAACATGTTAAAGAGTGCGCAAGCAGAGTAAACAACTTGATCCAGTAGGTGATATCTTAAGGGCAAACGTTCTCTGGTAACAAGTTCAAACCCTCTTCGTTCCTTTATAGTCCATTATACCTCTAGGAGAACGATCCTGGATGTCCTAACCCAGTATACGTAATCCACATTCGATTCTATGGGGAATAATTGAATGGCCCCTTCCCCCAAAAAATCAGTTTAAAGTAAATGTCAATTATTTTAGAATTATAGTAGCTGTCAGATAAACGTATAATCATTCGATATAATTCGATAATATTTATTATTTTAAATCTTTATGCATAATTACTGACTTTTCTGGAGCGAAATGACGATAAATAAAAAAGTATTGATTATCAATCAATTCTGAGAATAAAAATTAATATGTCTTTTTCATGAGTAAGTTAACAATTAAAGGCAGAAATGAAGAAATAATATTAACCATAAATTATGAATTTAAGAAAGACATTAAAATAAGAAGTAATTGTCACTATTGATTACTGATGTTTTGTTTATATATTTTTCACATTCATAGAACACCATCCAATTGCGTCCTGCAAATCGGTCAGATGGAAAACAGTCCTTGTACAAAGAGCAGCCAAGTGGAGACCCACAGTAAATATTCTGAACTTAGTAGGGTGGCCATTGTTTGGAAGACTAATGCTTTGAAATGTAACATACATTTAATATTGTAATGGTCCAATATATTTCTTCAATAATTAGGGAGGTTCTCCTCTTTTATTATATACCTACTCATTGGCAACGTATTTTCAAATTTTGTACTATAAAAACGGCCTTTTGGCCATTCGGTAACAATCTTTAGTCATTGGGGTTATTTTTTCCTTCTTTTTACACTTATTAGCAATGACTTTTTAACAACAAAAGTTTTTTTTTGAGCGTTGGGTGCCAATGTTGAGAGAGGGAGGGCATATGTAAACTAATGACCCTATTATCAAATAACACCCGATCTACAGTTTGAACTTGGTACTGGATCTTGAAAGATAATTACTATAATTCATATTTAAGCATGTGTGGTAACAAATTCAAATCTCTCCGCTCATTCAGAGTCTATTGTACCTCTACGAGAAGAACTCTGGATATCCGAATTCAGTATATTTAATCCCCATTCGATTGTACTCCTATGGAAAACAACTGAATGGTCCCCTCTCCCAAAATCGGTTTAAAGTAAAAGTCAATTATTTTAGAATCAAAGTAGCTATCAGATAAACGTATAATCATTCGATAACTGACTTCTCTAGAGCGAAATGACGATAAATACCAAAAGTATTGATTATCAGTTCTAAGAATAGATATAAATATGTCTCTTTTTTGTGAGTAACTTAATAATTAATGGCAGAAATGAAGACATATTATTAACTGTAGGTTATGAAGCAAAAAAAGACATAAAAATAAGATGTAATTGTCACTATTGATTACTCATGTTTTGTTTATATATCTTTCACATACATGAAGCACCATCCAGTGGCGTCTGGCAAATCGGTCAGATGGAAAACAGTCCTTGTACAAAGAGCAGCCAAGTGGAGACCCACAGTAAATATTCTGAACTCAGTAGGGTGGCCATTGTTTGGAAGACTAATGCTTTGAAATGTAACATACATTTAATATTGTAATGGTCCAATATATTTCTTCAATAATTAGGGAGGTTCTCCTCTTTTATTATATACCTACTCATTGGCAACGTATTTTGAAATTTTGTACTATAAAAACGGCCTTTTGGCCATTCGGTAACAATCTTTAGTCACTGGGGTTATTTTTTCCTTCTTTTTACACTTATTAGCAATGACTTTTTAACAACAAAAGTTTTTTTTGAGCGTTGGGTGCCAATGTTGAGAGAGGGAGGGCATATGTAAACTAATGACCCTATTATCAAATAACACCCGATCTACAGTTTGAACTTGGTACTGGATCTTGAAAGATAATTACTATAATTCATATTTAAGCATGTGTGGTAACAAATTCAAATCTCTCCGCTCATTCAGAGTCTATTGTACCTCTACGAGAAGAACTCTGGATATCCGAATTCAGTATATTTAATCCCCATTCGATTGTACTCCTATGGAAAACAATTGAATGGTCCCCTCTCCCAAAATCGGTTTAAAGTAAAAGTCAATTATTTTAGAATCAAATTAGCTGTCACATAAACGTATAATCATTCGATTACGGACTTTTCTAGAGCGAAATGACGATAAATACTAAAAGTATTGATTATCAATTCTAAGAATAGATATAAATATGTCTCTTTTTTGTGAGTAACTTAATAATTAATGGCAGAAATGAAGACATATTATTAACTATAGGTTATGAAGTAAAAAAAACATTAAAATAAGATGTAATTGTCACTATTGATTACTCATGTTTTGTTTATATATCTTTCACATACATGAAGCACCATCCAGTGGCGTCCGGCAAGTCGGTCAGATGGAAAACAGTCCTTGTACAAAGAGCAGCCAAGTGGAGACCCACAGCAATTATTCTGAACTGAGTAGGGTGGCTATCGTTTGGAATCTAGGTCCGAATCAAGCTATAGGCAAGACCAAGACTAGTGCTTTGAAATGTAGCATACATTTAATATTGTAATGGTTCAAAATATTTCTTTAATAATTAGGGAGGTTCTACTCTTTTTTATACACCTACTCATTGGCAGTGTGTTTTGAAACGTTGTACTATAAAAGAGGTCTTTTCGGGCATTCAGTAACAATCTCTAGTCACTGAGGCAATTTTTTCTATCTTTCTACACTGATTTGCAATGAGTTTTGAACTTTTTAACTACAAAAGATGTTTTTAATCATTGGGGTCCAATGCTAATAGAGAAGGGGAATGTGCAAACTTATTAGTCTATTATAAAATAGCACCCGGTATAAAGTTTAAACCTGGTACTGGATCTTGAAAGGCAATTATTTTACTTCTTATTTAAACATATTAAAGAGCGCGCAAATAGAGTAAATGACAACTTGATCCAGTAGGTGGTGCCCTAATGGCAAACGTTCTCTGGAAACAAGTTTAAACCTTCTCCGTGTATTCAGAGGTACCTCTATGCGAAACAATTGAATAGTACCTTCCCTCAAAAAAAAAACAGTTTAAAGTAAAAGTCAATTATTTTAAACTCAAACCAAAGCAGCTGTCAAATCAACATATAATCATTCAATATGATTCGATAGTATTTATTATTTTAATTCTTTAAAGCATAATTACCGAATTTTCGGGAGCGAAATAACGATAAATAAAAAAGTATTGATTATCAATCAATTCTAACAATAAATATTAATATGTCTCTTTTTTATTAGTAACTTAACAATTAAAGGCAGAAATGAAGAAATATTATTAATCATAAATTATGAAGTAAAAAAATATATTAAAATAAGAAGTAATTGTCACTATTAATTACTGATGTTTTGTTTATTATATGAAGGGTCAGGGAAAAAAAAAACAGGTAAGTCAATTATTATCGATACTGAGAAAAACACATTTTAATGGCTCAAAACGTTACAGAATCAGTGTAGGAGCTTATAAAAAGTTTGTTTGTGAAAATAACTAAAATATTATATTCTAGTAAAGAAAAAGTTGAGCCTCCATCATCCAAGTTGTTCCCAGATTGATGCAGTGTTCAAAGAATAGATGAACCTACCTTAAAATTTGGGGGGGTATCTGAAAAAACGCACAATAATATAGGAATGCCATGAAAACTTTTAGGGCTGTTTTATAATTTACTACACTTGTGGGTTATTAATATATTTAACTTACATTAATTTTGTTGTTTGGTTAGGTTAGTCGATAAAAAAAACAAACTGGATTCAAACCGCCCAGGAGAGATCGGCATGGAAAACACTGGAAGAGGCCTTTGTTCAGGAGTGGATATCTAGAGGCTGAAGAAGAAGAAGAAGAACTTACATTAATTTTGTTGTTAGGTTGGGTTAGTCGACAAAAAAAAATGGATTCAAACCGCCCAGGAAAGATTGGCATGGAAAACACTGGAATAGGCCTTTCTCCAGGAGTGGATATCTAGAGACTGAAGAAGAAGAAGAAGACATTAATTTAGTTATGGGGTAGTTTACTAAAGAACTTGACAGTAGCTGGGGCACAATACTTCATTAGACTTTGCAGATCTTTGAACTTTGCACTAGCAATCGGCAGGAGGCCTGGAAAGTATAATATAAATTCATTAGAAGTAGGTAAAGATAGTTTTTTCAGTACTTACCATTGTAAGCTGGTGAGGGAAGCTCAAACAACCCCTTTTCCAATGGTGGACATTGTCGTGGTGCCCTGATACTGCCTGGCAGCATTATGACTTGCCTGGTTCTTTCCTCTTTTCGCTTGACTTGCTTGCTTTTTTTCCCTTATGGCAAAACTTTGACGCTGTAGATTTTCTGACTAGTCTGTTTTTTTTCCAGTTTAGGAGCTTCTAAAGATACTTATGCTCCTTCTGAACCGAATGCAAGCAATATCCCAATTTTGGCCAAAAATTGACTTACCTGCTTTTTTCCCCTGACCCTTCATATTTTTCACATGCATGAGGCACTATCCAGTGGCGTCCTGTAAATCGGTCAGTTGGAAAGCAGTCATTATACAAAGAGCAGCCAAGTGGAGACTCACAGCAAATATTCTGAACTGAGTAGGGCGGCTATCGTTTGGAATCCAGGTCCGAATCAAGCTATAAGCAAGACCAAGACTAGTACTTTGAAACGTAACTTACATTTAATATTGTAATGGTCCGGCATAGTTCTTTCATAGTTAGGGAGGTTCTTCTCTTTTTTTATATACCTGCTCATTGGCAATGGGTTTTGAAATTGTGTACTCTAAAAAAGGTTTTATTTTGGCATTCGAAAACAGCCTTTAGTTACTGGGGATAGTTATTTGTGATTTGTGATTTCTACACTTGTTAGCAATGAGTTTTTGACTTTTAAACTACAAAAGATGTTTTTGATCATGTTTTTGATTATTGGGGGCCAATGTTAAGAGAGAGGGGGCATGCGTAAATTAATGATTATTTTATAATATAACACCCGGTCTAAAAATAGAACTTGGTACTTCATCTTAAAAGATAAATATTATACTTCTTATTTAAACATGTTAAAGAGCGGCAAACCGAGTAAACGACAATTTGATTTAGTATGTGGTACCTTAAGGGCAAACGCTCTCTGGTAATAAGTTCAAACCTCCTCCGTTCCTTCAGAGTCTATTGTATCTCTACGAGAATGGCCCTGCATCTCTTAACCCAGTATACCTAACCCCCATTCAGTTGACTGTACCTCTGCGGGAAAAAATTGAATGGTTCCTTTGCCAAAAAAGTCAGTTTAAAGTAAATATCAATTATTTCAAAATCAAACCAAAGTAAATACGTAAAGCTATAAGTGAACCAAGAAAACCTCTTTATCATATCATCATATCTCATTTTTTTTAATGCAATGTATTTTTTTTTAAATCTCATACTATACTTCATGCAAAATGCCTCCATTCATATAAATAGATGCTACCTGACATAGTTTCTGATATTTTTACATTTTAGCAAGTGCTTAAATCATAATTTATTAATTATTTATTATTTTACCTATCGAAAAGAAACATCAAAAAATATACAGGGAATTTCATAAGGAAAATTCAACTTTACTTTGGTACAAAGTTTTGAGGCATTTACTAAGAGTTTTACTGATCAAATAAATGTATTGCCCCAACTGATCCAGTGAAAGGAAATATAATTCGGTGAACTCAAGGCAAGTGACACGTCTGGACTTTGTTGCGGTTAGTTTGATTCACGGAGAACAGAGAAAAAACTCCCTACCAAGGGGGTTGGGAGGGACGGCGGGAGGGAGGGGGGGTATTTGCCCCACCCTAAGCACTAGAATATATCTGTTATATTAAGCTAAGAAACATTTAAAAATTTCCTTTAGACTTTGGTTTCAGTGTCAAAATTTTGGATTTAACCCCCCCCCCCCCAGCTCACAAGCTGGCGACGCCCTTGCTCCCTACCAACCCATTTCATTTTTCAATCGTGTCTCATTTAGTGGTGCTACAATATAAACATATTGCGCCCCATTTAATCCGTTTAATTTAAAATTTATTGTGGCGTATTTTTTCGGTCTCGGCGTTGAGCCGCTTTTTAATCGGACATACCGAACTATCTCGTGTTTCTGCTGTGACGTGCCAAATACATCAACGTCACTTTGCTACAAGCCGACGGTAAATTTAGCGTAAATAAATTATGCGAGGGAGGATATTTTTGCTGAATTTAAATGAATGTGTGTATCGTCATTTAAGCTCCCTTATGCAGAATGAACTATTTATATGACTCGTTGGCACAAATTTTGTGTATATCTGCATTAAGGTCAACGATTATGGATCAAATAAACGGACGAGCTTTCATTATTAATATAACAATATTTTCCGGAAAAATATTTCAAATAAAAAAAATGTTGGGTAGCTATTTTGTGAAACAGACAATAGGGCAAATTGTCAATAAAGTGACAATATCCGGACTCTGTGAATTTTATATTGGGGAAAATGCAGCAACCATTTGTTTTTAATTGCCATATACTGGTTACAGCGTGAATGATATATTTTACTATTTGCAAGAGCAAAATATAAATGATTAAAATTTTTCTTTGCTCGGAAAAAAACTTCGTATCAATTTTCTTAATGCAAAACAAGCATGTGCTTCCAGAAATTATTGTAATTTGTAGCTCTCAGCAGTCTCGACAAGTTTTGGATCAAACATTTTTTCTAAGTCGTATAATAATTGTACTTATGAAATATATTTTAAATGTGTAAACAATTCAGATATAAATTGGTTACCACTGTTTATTGCGCTCTTCTTTGACGTAGAAGGAGCTTTCGATAAGGCTAAAACGAAAACTATCTGTCAAGCCCTCCAGGCCAAGAGAACACCAGTTCATTTGGTCAAGTGGGTAAAAATGGCACTGGAATACCGAAAGATCAGCGCCACGCTGGGAAAAGTTCACGTCGAAGCCGGGATAAGAGGGGGTTGCCCACAAGGCAGCTGCCTCTCGCCACATTTGTGGTGCCTGGTGATGGACAGCCTCCTGAGAAGGTTAAATTTTGAGGGATTCTACGCACAAGCATATGCTGACGACGGGCTAGTAATGATCACGGGGAAGTTCATGAGAACGGTCTGCGAGCGGATGCAGGTGGCATGTCGGATAGTTCAAGGTTGGTGTGAGGAGAATGGTCTCTCAGTAAACCCAGGGAAGACCGAACTCATTCTCTTCACAAGTAAACGAAATCTAACAGGTTTTATACATCCCATACTCTACCAGACGAGACTGAGCCTAAGTCAACAAGTCAAATATTTGGGAGTTATTTTAGACAGTAAATTGACGTGGAAGGCACACGTTGAACAGGTGGTGAATAAGACAACCGCGATTATTTGGCAACTAAGGAGAACGGTAGGTAGGAAGTGGAGTTTAAATCCTTACATCCTCCAGTGGCTGTACACTGCTGTGATAAGACTGAGGATTTCCTACGGATCCGTGGTCTGGTGGCCAGCGGTGGCCAGAGCCACTAATGCCCAGAAACTGGCCAGACTGCAAAGGCTGGCTTGTTTGGGTATTACCGGAGCATTAAGAACAACTCCCGGAGCAGAACTGAACATCATCCTGGGGCTGCCGGATCTCCCGATCTGGATTGAGAGAAAGGCAATGGCGGCTCACAAAAGGATGATCGACAGTGGCCCATGGCGAACGGACTGCACAGGGAAAGGCCATACGACTATTGCCGCCAAAATTAGTAGGGATCTACCCATCATTGCGACCAAAGGCAATATCCAGATGGCAGATTAAGACTGAGAAGGAATTTCCAAGTGGAATTTCCATCAAGGGAAGAGTGGCTGTCAGGCCAGGTACGTACGCCGAGCGGCGTACACGCATGACGGCTCATGGATGGCTAATACACAGTCATCCGGAGCCGGTG